>SJYA01001318.1:169718-269565 GCA_006410615.1 Neotragus moschatus
CTTCCAGATGTTCAAGCTGGTTTTAGAAAAGAGACCAGTCCTGGGTGTTCATTGGAAGGACTGACGCTGAGGCTGAAACTCCAATACTTTGGCCACCTCATGCGAAGAGTTGACTCATTGGAAAAGACCCTGATGCTGGGAGGGATTGGGGGCAGGAGGAGAAGGGGATGACCGAGGATGAGATGGCTGGATGGCATCACTGACTCGATGGGCATGAGTCTGAGTGAACTCCGGGAGTTGGTGATGGACAGGGAGGCCTGGGGTGCTGCAATTCATGGGGTCACAAAGCGTCGGACACGACTGAGCGACTGAACTGAACTGATGTATACGTAATACGTATATATTGTGCATAACTGACATGTATGTGTTATTTAGACTCCCCTTCTCTATAAGGCTTTACAAAATCTTGAGTGTAGTTCCCAGTGCTCCACAGCAGGTTCTTACTTTACGAAACTGTCAGTTGCAACCTCCTAATTTGTCCCTTCCCCACCCCCTTCCCCTTTTGTAACCAATAACTTGTTTTCTATGTCTGTGAGTCTCTTTACAGCTGGGGGGAGGGCAGGGTTGCTACTGGCAATAGAGAACAGAAATAACAGGGATTAAAACACTCATGAAAGCAAGAGGTCAGCAGCCCACGGCTGAGATGTGGACTTGGCTCTATGAAGTTTCAGATACCCAGGTTCCTCCCATCTTATGACACCACAGATGAGTCCTCTGTGTCAAAATATATACATACAAGACACGAAATACACATTTTAGCCAGAAGGTAAAGACAAAGGGCAATAAAAGTGGGAGAAGGAGTCACAGGGTGGTCTGTGTCGTCTTCTGAGGAAGCTTCCTATAAGCTGCTCTTTGATGATTGCAATTATATCTCATTGGCCAGAACTCAGTCCCTCGGTCACATCTAGCTGCAAACGAGGCTTGATGGTGTAGTTTATTCTGGTCATCCAGGTACCCATTTAAAACTCTGAGGTTCTACTAGGAAACGTTTGAAGGTCCAGTGGTTAAGACTCCACAGCAAGGGGCTTGGGTTTGATCCCTGCGGGGGGAAAACTAAGATCCCATATGCCACCTGGCTTGGCAAAAAAAAAGAATAAAACTCTGAGGGGCTTCCCTGGTGGCTCAGAGGGTAAAGTGTCTGCCTGCAATGCGAGAGACCTGGGTTCGATCCTCGGGTCAGGAAGATACCCTGGAGAAGGAAATGGCAACCCACTCCAGTACTCTTGCCTAGAAAATGCCATGGACGGAGAAGCCTGGTAGACTGTAGTCAATGGGATCGCAGAGAGTCATACACAACTGAGCAACTTCACGCCTCTGAGGTTCTATTATTATGGAAGAAAGAGAAAACAGATAAAGGGGTTGGGGGCTGACCACTGATAGACAGCAACCCAGTGGTAAATATCCGCCATCTGTGGTCATCAGCACTGGCCACTCAGTAGCCAATAAGTAAGCTAGGCCAAGCCCTATCCAAGGCATCAAATAGTCCTGGTTACCGATATCATATTTAACAAGACTACATTCAAAATTTGGACCTGTTCCACTCAGTCTGGAGAACTAGTTGCCAAGTACAGAGGAATCTCCTTTGCACTATTGTCTTCAGAAATTCCTTAACTCCTACTAAGTTTTGGCCCGCACACTTAGCATAATTTGGAGAATTGGCTTTACTTGAGAGCAAAAGCATCCTGTGAGCTAGACAGTCTCTGGAAACAGCAGGTCCCCAGAGAACAATGAGGCTGTGGAATCATCACTGGTGACATCACTGCACAGACATGTGTTTTCCCCAGCGAGTCATTTACCCCATTAAAACTTCATTTCATCTTTCCTATCACAGAGGGCATTGAAAGGATTACACGACACTGCTTTTATAAACATTATTCTGGAACACACAAAAAGGCAAAACAAATGCAGTTATAAATAGAAAGGGAATATAGGAAAATTTCCAGGAAAATGTAAGCATTTTATAAATGACTATGACTTAGTGTCTCTTGTTTAAAAAAAAAAAAGCTTGTGTTTGTCTTAGAGACAACAGAAAAGTCACAGAAGGATACCTGTATCCCCTCAGAAATTAAGAAGCCTGCTTCTAGCATTTCAGATCAATCTGANAGAGGATGAGATGGCTGGATGGCATCACTGACTCGATGGGTGTGCGTCTGAGTGAACTCTGGGAGTTGGCGATGGACAAGGAGGCCTGGCGTGCTGCGATTCATGGGGTCGCAAAGAGTGGGACACGACTGAGCTGAATGTTTAAATAAGCGAAAGTCACTCAGTCGTGTCCAACTCTTTGCGACCCCATGGACTATACAGTCCATGGGATTCTCCAGGCCAGAATGCTGGAGTGGGTAGCCTTTACCTTCTCCANGGACAAGGAGGCCTGCCGTGCTGCAGTTCATGGGGTCGCAAAGAGTGGGACACGACTGAGCTGAATGTTTAAATAAGTGAAAGTCACTCAGTCCTGTCCAACTCTTTGCGACCCCATGGACTATACAGTCCATGGGATTCTCCAGGCCAGAATACTGGAGTGGGTAGCCTTTGCCTTCTCCAAGGGATCTTCTCAACTCAGGGATCAAACCCTGGTCTCCCACATTGCAGGCAGATTCTCTACCAGCTGAACCACAAGAGAAGCTCAAAGATACTGGAGTGGGTTGTCATTTCCTTCTCCAGTGGATCTTCCTGACCCAGGAATCAAACCAGGGTCTCCTGCATTGCAGGCGGATTCTTTACCAACTGAGTGACCAGGGAAGCCCCAAGAGATTACGTGATTTGCTGAAAGCCACCTGACTAGAAAGTGGCACAACTAGCTCTTGACTCCAAACCTACCACAGCTGCGAGGGAAGGAAAAAGACTTCCACCCCAGCCTCCTCGCAGCCTGACTCTTGGTGGTTTGCTCTGCGTCTCCCACTCCCCATTTTGGTCTCATGTCCAGACTCAGACTCTCCATTCTGGGAACGGCTCTCACCACTCAACTCTTGCTAAGCCTTTGGAAAGTGATCCTGATAAACCCTGATGGGGTGATCCCGTCAGATCAGCTTCCTGGAGGCTGAATTCTAATAAAAAATTGAGGAGGAAAAATGGCACTGCAAAGAAGGAATTTCAAGTATTGCTAACCAAAACAGTGGAGGAATTATTGGGGGAGGGATTGGTCTTATTCAATATCTTTCTACCCTGGCAACCAAAAAATTTAGATCTCAGCACATCTATCCATCTACTTTGACACTTTTTTTTTTTTTCAAAACTCAGTAAAATCTTACAACTCTAAAACCAAAAATCTACTACAAGTATACTTACAATAGTCCAATGGAGGAGAGTGGGGGAGCAAAGCATGACATTGAGTAATAAGTGCCTTGGTGGAGGCTCACAGAGCAGGCTGGAATACACTGACAGTATTGTTTAGCCTCTGAGACTTGTCTGACTCTTAGATATCCCACAGACTCTAACCTGCCAGGCTCCTCTGTCCATGGGGTTTTCCAGGCAAGAATACTGAAGTGGGTTGCCATTTCCTTCTCCAGGAGATCTTCCTGATCCAGGGACAGAACCCAAGCCTCCTGCACTGCAGGCGGATTCCTTACCTCTGAACCACCAGGCAAGCCAGAGGGACACAGTAGGGTGTCTAAATCAGATTTCTGGAAATGATGGCACCAAGACAGTGCAAGTTAGTCAGCCAGACGAGAGAAGAGGACATCCTTAGCTAAGGAAGTAAAAATACAAAAATAGAGAGAGACAGAAAGGTTTCATGGATCAGCTCCACTTTTGAAAATTGCCAAAATGAATAATGTAATGAATGAATAGGAGATAATTCAGACAACACGCCAGAAAAAAAATTCCATGGCAGTGAGATATATTGAAATGTGACTTGTTCTTTCCGAGGAAGTGGTAGATGATCTTGAGCATCCAGAAAACCAAGTTCATAAATAAACAGGGCTGTGACACAGTAAGAATAAGGGCCCTTTGCTTTAGCATCATGACCTATCAGTTCCTCACTGACTCAAGGATCAGCGCAAGGATTGATTGTTCCATTTCTAATATCCACTAGTTTACCACTTTCTGTCCTGTTTACTCCAGTTTGTTGATTTAACAGCTTGACTTTGACTTTCATCTTCCTATTGTTTTCATTAAAAAAAAAAAAAGTTAAGTGCACAAAAACCTAGTTGACTGCCACGCTGCATTGCTGTGGGACACACAGGACTCATTTAGCACTGTGTGTTAAGAGGCAACAAAAACAGTAGAGTCTAATGACATAAGTTAAAAAGCAGAGACGTTACTTGGCCAAGAAAGGTCTGTCTACTCAAAGCTATGGTTTTCCCAGTAGTCAGGTATGGATGTGAGAGCTGGACCATAAAGAAACCTGAGCGCCAAACAATTGATGCTTTTGAACTGTGGTGTTGGAGAAGACTCTTGGGGGATCCCTTGGACTGCTGCAAGAAGATCAAACCAGTCCATCCTAAAGGAAATCAGTCCTGAATATTCATTGGAAGGACTGATGTTGAAGCTGAAACTCCAATACTTTGGCCACCTGATGCGAAGAGCTGACTCTTTGGAAAAGACCCTGATGCTGGGAAAGATTGAAGGTGGGAGGAGAAGGGGATGACAAAGGGTGAGATGGTTGGATGGCATCACTGACTCGATGGACATGAGTTTGAGCAAGCTCTAGGAGTTGGTGATGAACAGGGAGGCCTGGTGTGCTGCAGTCCATGGGGTCACAAAGAGTCAGACACAACTGAGCAACTGAACTGAACTGAATGACGTAAGTAAAGCATATACATAGTCTTATAAAGCAGGTTACTGCTTGTTACCCCCAAATACTCCCAGATCGATTCCATTGGTCAGGTTTAGTCACATGGCCATGCCTAGTGAAAAGGATGATGGGAAATGTAGTCTTTATTCCAAGAAGTCGTGAGCCAGCTGCTAGAAATGAAAAGGAAGGGTATTGTAGGAGAACCAGTGGTCCCTGAATCAAAAAGGAGATTCCCCTCATCCCTCAGAATACTGGGGTCACAGACATAATGCATTTTAAAACATGGACTCTAGAATTTAATTGTCAAGATTTTCTCCTGATTGGGTACTATTTGCTTTTTCACCTAGTATTACCTGGAGCCTCACAGATTACAAAGCACTAAGGACAGTGCTTGGCAGAGTAAGTGCTAGAATGTCACTGAAAACTGGGCAAGAAAATACTAAAAAAATGTTCAAATTTCTGTATATCTCTTTCTGGGAACCACAGCTCAAGAAATGCCATTTTGTTGTACACCCACGTGTTCTATTTTAGTAGATGTTTCCTGATGGCTAATTTTGCAAGATAGACCTGAGAAAACCTAGATAAGATTGCTGATCTATTATTTTTATTTTATTAGAAAGCATCCTGGGTAATTTCCATAGCATCAACATGACTGGGAACCCAGGAGGAGGGAGGTTGGAAGGGAGGAATAGCTACACATTTCCATTAATTGCAATGGAATAACAAAAACTAGCAAGAACGTTTCCATTATCTTTCCTTTTTTAGGATATTAAATGGAAAACATCATCGCAATTTACTTATAGATAAACTGTTTTGAGGACTGAATTTATAATTGGGCCAAAGACTAATCACATGAATTATTATAAGAAGGAAACAAATTTGCCTCCAAATGGCCTTAAAAAGGAGTCAGTCCAGCAGATCTTCGATCATCTTCTTAAAGAAACTAATTTATCTTTCGGGAACATGGAGCAAAAATTCAATCTTCCTAAGGCTTCTTTATTCACTAATAAAGTGAAAGTGTTAGCAATGCTTCAGACATCTTTGTCTCACAGCAAGGCACAGTCTGAAATCAATGATTCGGATTCCATTCTGCCTCTTCTCCTTCACAAAGATCTCACTATCGGAGAAGTGGCTCCATGCAAATCTTCCTTGGAAAATCCCTCTCTCACCACACTTTCTGCTCTCCCAAGTCTCTTATTGTTTCTGAGGTTAGATTGAGACCTATGGACAAACTTAGCAGCCTAATAATTTAATGCCACTTTCGAACCATAATGTGTAAACATCTATTTGAAATGCAGGGCAGATGGGATGAACCCGATGGTCTGTTAACTTTTAAAAATGTATGCCCTTCAACAAAAGTGGCAGTAGGTATACCACAGTGCTTTAACCTACTTAAAAATATCTCTTAAACTGCAGTGTTTTCACTGCTTAATTTATGAGTGATGAAATGAAGGCACGAAAAAACTATAAGTCAAATTAAGGGGCTTTCATAACAAAATACCACAGCCTAGACAGCTGAAACAATGGAAAGTTATTTCCTCACGGTTCTAGAGGCAGGAAGCCCACAAGCAAAGTGTTGACACGTCAGGTTTCTCCTGAGCCCTCTCTCCCTGGCTTGCAGAGGCCGCTTTCTCTCTGTGTGTCCGCATGGTGGTTTTCTGCGCGTCTGGGGCCCCATCGCCTCTTCGTATAAGGACACCAGCCGTATTGGATCAGGGCCCACAATCCCGCTTGAACTTAATTACCTCTTGAAGGCTCTGTTTCCAGAATACAGCCACATTCTGCAAGGCCAGGGGTTAGGGCTGTAACGAATGAATTGGGGGAGACACCATTCAGCCTACAACAGCTGGCCATCCTAGAATGCTAAAACCAGACAGGGACGGAATTTATTTCAAACCTTGACAGCTTTCGGCTACAAAACTCTAAAAGTAACAATCTGACCTAGCATGCCATACTTCACTTTTGGATTTCAAATTGTTTTCTACACAAGGAAATTTGCAGAAACTGAAGGAACAAAAACAGATTTATTACTTATTTGCTTCTCCTCGCGAAAGCAGAGTCAATATCCTGAGGGAGGGGAGAAAAAGAACAGCAAAACAGGCCCTGCTTTTATTAAGTGCTAGTTCTCCTTTCAGCTTTCTTTTGTGACTTTTGGAAGCAGGCAACCTCTTGGGAGATACACTAAAGGATTTTAAATTTAGAAAACAATTTTTAAATTACTCATTCCTCAGAAGCCACAAATGTCAACTGCATCAATTATGGTTTTGGCTCCAAATAAGAGGAACTCTTGCAAACAGAGGTTTAAGCATTAAGGACACTGATTATCTAACAAGAAGCTCGGCGGCCTGCAGTTCCAGATTGCTGAATTCAGCAGCACAATGGAGACAGGCCCAGTGGTTTCCCGCCTGTGCCCTCCACCAGGCAGGAGTTGGGTCCTGTCGTCTCGTGGTTGTCAGGGGGTGCTCCAGGCATTACCTCACCACACAAGCGCACCTGGGGGGTTGGAGGGAGACCCTTGCCCTCCTGCACCTTTGTATCAAGGGGCAAAGCTTTGCCCAGAAGTTGGCCTCTTCCACCTCATAGTGCTGAAAGGAGCAGAGTCTGTCACCCCAGAACGTGACACTAGGAACTCAAGACCGGTCACCCCAACAGACGCTGCTCCTATATGGTGATTGCTTTGAACTGAAGGTGCTTGAAAAATCACAGATGCAGGGAGAGGCTTTCTCTGAACTCTCCTAATGTGTCTAAGGAGAGATTCTCTGGAAGGAACTCCAATGCCAGAAATCCACTCTGGGAGTTTCCTCAGCCTGGGAAGACTGACGCTTATGACAAAGGACTGGAAGACTTACCACATCCAGACAAACTCTGTCACCAACCATCACACCCCCCACTTACTCTTCTAAGGGCCCTCACGTCTCCCCTAAAAACCACTTGCCCTCTTTTAAGAGGTCTGTATCCCTCCTCTTTCCCCAGTAAGATAGTGTTTAACAAAGTGTCAGTCACTCAGTCGTGTCCGACTCTTTGTGACTCCATGGACTGTAGCCTGCCAGGCTCCTCTGTCCATGGAATTCTCCAGGCAAGAGTACTGGATGGAGTGGGTTGCCATTCCCTTCTCGAGGGGCTCTTCCTGACCCAGGAACTGAACTTGGGTCTACTACATTGCAGGCAGACTCTTTACCATCTGAGCTACGAGGGAAGCCCAGTAAGAGTGTTTAATCTTAATTCTAAGCCACCGCAAGGAGTCACTTGTTCCACCCCACCCCACCCCCGCCCCGGGTCTCCCATGCACATGTGAGGGTTATGCACTAATAAACTTCTGCTTGTTTTTCTCTGTTAATCTGTCTTATGGAGTCTCAGCCAAGAACTCAGAAAGATGGAGGGAAAGTTGCTTTGCCCCACTTCAGTCCCTGCCTCCCCGAAGCCTGTCCTGGTAAGGGGCGACAGAATTCATTCCACTTTTTTGTACACAGATACACAGAAGAGATGGACACGTGCTAGACTGGAGCACTTTTAAATACATTTCCTCGCCAGGGCACTATCCACTTTAGCAGGAGGTGAGTCACCGCCCATTTCACCAGAATTCTCATGAGGGAACTGGAGATTGGGGGTATCATTCTTTCAATGTGTTCAACAGTGTAAACACTTTTTACATGGCCATGTAAAAAGGCCAAATCGCATCTCAAAGTCTTGAAACAATAGTAATCGTTTCCTTTGCTCACTGACTGGAGTCCCTATGTGACTGCAGCTGGGCAGTGGCCCATCTGGGGTCATCCTGAAGCTCTGCACCCACCTCTGTGCCTGGGCTGGGGCTCCCTGGACACTTTTCTCTTGTCCTCTTTGGGAACCACCCCCCACCACACGCACACACACACACACACATGCTGAGCTCAGGTGGATGGTTAACTGGGCAGCTGTGGCTCCAGAAGAGAGTGTCCCAAGAGAAGCTGTCACAAGTGGCACGGCCTTTCCCACCCTAGCCTGAGCCTTTGCACAGCATCACTTCAGCTCTGTATTCCCCAAGGCAGCCGCAGGACTGCTCCCGGTCAAGCAAAGGGATCAGAGGTTCCACCCGGTGACAGGAAGACTGTCACAGCTCTGGTGGGGTAACAAAGAGGGAGTGTGCTAAGTCGCTCCTGTTGAGTCTGACTCTGAAACCCTATGCACTGTAGCCTGCCAGCCTCCTCTGTCCATGGGATTCTCCAGGCAAGAACATTGGCGTTGGTCGCCACACCCTCCTCCGGGGAATCTTCCCAACCCAGGGATTGAATCCATGTATCTGATTTCTCATGCACTGGCAGGCCACCTGGGACACCCAGACAGAGCTAAAGACCACCTAAAAGGCTGGCCCTCCTGCCACCTACCCCACTAAACCACCTTAACGGCCTGATTCCACACAGTCTCCTTTCCGCAGTCACGTCGAGAGCCTCAGCTGCCTGTGGGTAGTTCCCACTCGAGTGGCAATACCCCCTCTCACAGGATGGACTATTTCAGGTGAGAGACTGCGGACCTTCCGAAAAGGGACCAGTACGTCTAGTCAGCTCCTAGTTATTCTGACAAAGCCAAAATCAGTGCCACTAAGACAAAGCCACTCACCACCAGAGTTTCAAACTAGGAAACGTGGAGGCCTGATTTCCTCTCACCCCTTTGGTATCCAAAGGAGAAGACGACGCAAAGAGAGGCAGCTAGCAGTGGGAGGGGGTCTCCTATGTCAGTTAAGCCCAAGAGAACCTGGCTGTCAGGCCTGTCCGTCCCTCCGATGGATAAGAGCAGAGGAAGAGGAGGTTAGCAGCCCAGGGCGGAAGGAGCGCCACCCGGCGGGCCGTTCTAGGCCTCACTGTCCTCCCCTCTGAAGGAGGAGGGCTGGTTTCATGTTGCTTTGCCCACCTAGCAGACAGGATAAGCATCTGAGACCTCATCTTCCTCCTCTGAACGCCTCTCGTTCAGTATTAATCAAGCTTTCCTGGAATCTGAGATTGGAGTGAAAGACTGAAGTAATGAGTGTTCCTCAGAACAACGTCACAGAGAAAAATCAAATGTTTGATGCAGAGCGCCCAAGCCAGTCCTTGGTGACAACCTGCAGGGACCGGTTAGGTTGGTAGGAGTGGGCTTCAGGATGTGGGGGACATGTGTATACCTATGGCCAATTCATGTTGATGTATGGCAAAAACCCTCATGATATTGTAAAGTAATTATCCTCCAATTAAAATAAATAAATAAACTTTAAAAAATTAAACAAACTCCCGGGGCAGTTCAACCATTCAGGAAGAAAGAGAAGCTGATATATTTTGCACATAGTGGTAGGAGGCAATGGAAGGAATTCAACGATGACAGAGAGTCACTGTGTGGAACTAAATTAGTTAAGACCCAAGTAGTGTCGACTCTGTCTTCATTTATATTAAAGTTACTTTGGGCATTTGTTTGTTTTGCTTTGTTTTAGCAAGAAATGTTGAAGGAAATTTTAGGAAGCTATTTTTATGCACACTTTTGAGAATACAAAGCACAAGGCTTACAAACAGCTTTGTTTGGATAACATAGAATTGTGCATATATACATACCAGTTACCATGAACTATATAAACGTCTTATACTTCTGTTCTTTATCATCACAAAATCAAATTTCTGTCTAACTGTGACTAAGATGAGGAAAGACTTATCCTGTAATCCTCAAAATTTTGTCTTACTAGTTTTTAGGACTGATACTTGCAACCATGATGTTATAAACATCTGTTTTCGGAAACTGCATTTGTGAAAGTCGGCTTCCCAGGTGGCACTAGGGGTAAAGAACCTACCTGCCATGCAGGAGACATGAGAGACGTGGGTTCAGGCCCTGGGTGAGGAAGATCCCCTGGAGGAAGGCATAGCAACCCATTCCAGTATTCTGGCCTTGGAGAATCCCCACAGACAGAGGAGCCTGGCAGACGATGGTCCATAGGGTCACAGAGAATTAGACACAGCTGAAGCAACTTAGCACGCACAGGCACATTTGTTAATGTTGTGAGAAACTCTTCAAGGAGAGTTGTAAGATTGATTTTATTCACCAACCTTGGACAACTTGTCACTGATTTTTGACCTTACAATCTAGTTAACTGGTATTAAAAAAAAAAAAGGAAAAAAAAACACGCTATGTATAGTTTCTTGAAATTAGAAGCATTGCAAAAACCATTCCTACTTACAAAAACAGTATTACACAAAATAACTTTAACAGACCAACTTTAAAACGTAATGTAGAATCCNAAAAAAAAAAAAAAAAAGGAAAAAAAAACACGCTATGTATAGTTTCTTGAAATTAGAAGCATTGCAAAAACCATTCCTACTTACAAAAACAGTATTACACAAAATAACTTTAACAGACCAACTTTAAAACGTAATGTAGAATCCCAGTTTGCCATCACCATGGCACGGACTGTTTTAGCAGCTGAGACTTGGAATCCCCTGACTTTCTGATTTTCAATCATTCTGCCTGGTAGATGTCAAACTGCAAATAAGAAGCACCTGTAAAGGATAGTTGGCAGGTCAACCTCAAAAGAAAAAAATTGGTGAAAATCTCAGAAACATGACAGAAATGGAAAGAGATATTATAGGGAATTAAGCTGTGAAATATGTCACATCTTTTTTGTGACAGTGTAAAATTTACTTTGATATTAAAACTGAAAATGAAGGAAAACTATAAATGCCTCATGAAGATTCCTAACGCAATCTTCAGAAGGTGCTCCCCACTCTGACCCCAGGCACTGTAGTCACAGTGAAGTTCAAGTACGCAGGCGACAGGGATCATTTATGAGAGTTGATCCAGGGGCTTCACAGGTTGACAAAAATAAAAAGGGTACACAGACCAGTGTCCTAGCTTACAAGAACCTTGGGATGTAACAAACAGACATAGTATGAGGTCTTTGGTAAGATCCTGACTAGGAAAAACAGCAATATAAAAAACCTTTGAGGGTCAGTTGAGGCAATGGCTGGTATATTAGGAAACAATATTTCATTCATTAGGAGTGAATTAGCTACCATATTATGCAGGATAATATGGTGAAGCATTTTGGTGTGGAATTTCATATAGTCTACAAATTTAAATGGTTTAGTGGAAAGATACCTACATGAAGTATATGTAGCAAGATAAACAGTTCTCAGATACAGATGGTGAGTATATAAGTATTGATTACACTTTTTTTTTCTGCTTCTCTTTGTATCTGAAAGTTTTCAAAATAGAAATGCTTTTTAAATACCTGAATGTCATTCCTGTCCCTCAGTTTTTAAAATTCTTAAAAATAAGAAGAAAGGCATGTTGAAGTTGGCCTAAGAAGATGGGACCTGTCATTCAAAAATGAGCTGGCGAATAGAGTGTCCTCCCTCAGATGTTAAGGCCTCATCATCAGGACAAAACAAAAGGAGAAATCTGGGCTTACCCTTCCTTTCTTGGGCAGGCCGGGGCTCGGACAACAGCATTCTCCATGTGGGTGGGAGTCTGGAAGGCCCAGCAGTAGTTACCCTAGGAGCTGCCAGGCCCACCAGGGCTGAAGAGTGCTGGGCTCTCTGCTGGTTTCACTAAGAGCTGGTCGGAGTCAGCCTCTGGGCATGATGTAACATCGCCGCTGAGTAACGCTGTCAGCAGACAGTAGTGCCTAACGTTTATCAAGCTTCCAGTGAGAGGCCTGATAAAGAGACAGTCAAGATGACGTGTCAATATTAGCAACAGATAAGGCCTGTAGTCATGATGGAGTCTGCTCTTCAGCCGAGTGTCCAACAGAAATGAAGTCTTTCCCGGCGTCCACAAGGCCAGACTCTCAAGTCAAGCACAACTGGGAGCTGTGGAGGAACTCTGTGGGCTGGGACACCGCTCTGTCCATGTGCCCCCCTCTCCCTGACTCTGGCCTGAAGGATGTCCATCTTCCCGCGGCCATGAAAACCTCACTCACCGCTGCTGGTGGAGGCGGCCTGCACCCGCCCTCCTTCTGGTCCTCATCCTTCAGCATCACCTGTAACCCGTTCACCTGCACCACATGGTCTGGGAAAAGCATGTTCACATTTCTATTCATGGTCTTTTTTTTTTCTTTAATGGTAACAGCAATTTTTAATCTCAAAGTGACAAGTAATCACTGTGAAAAAAAAAAAATGAGACCATGCAGAAAGAGGTTAAAAAAAAAAACCAACCCTCCCAAATTTCATCACTGGAGAAAACGACCCACCATTAACACGGTCATATTTTATTCATTATTTCTTCATAGCTCTACCAACTTTTCAACTCATGCTTCCTGCCCACGTCTGCCCGGAGTGGCAGCAAACACTGCAAACTTCCTCTGTGCCCCAGTGCCCAGAATAAGGGTGCCATCCGCCAGCCTCCCGACCCAAGCACACATGAGCAGACGTGCTCAGTCCTGGCGCGCGGCAGTGAGGCGGCGGAGCGTTCAGAGAAGATGACTTCTGATATTTTAAACTCAGGTTTACTGAGCTGCTTTTTAATTCTATAGTAATGGGACGAAAGTGAACTTTTTGTTTCTCTATACAACACTGCCCCCTAGTGGTGCTCTGTCCCCCTTGCAGAGCCGCCCAACTCCCCGCCGGAGTCCAGAAAGGGACATGGAAACACCGTGTCAGCAAATCACTACTGAATCTGGATTGATTTGTGAGCATTTGTTTCCAGTTGAGCCTTTTTAAGTGAAGCCTTTATTTCTCTTGCTTTTCCCTTCCAGGAAAACCATGCGTGCTTAGTCGTGTCGGACTCTGCTACTCTTGGGACGGTAGCCCGCCAGGCTCCTCTGTCCATGGGATTCCCCAGGCAAGAGCACTACGGTGGGTGGCCATGTCCTCCTCCAGGGGACCTCCCCGATCCAGAGCTCTAACCCCGGTCTCCTGTATTGCAGGCGGATTCTTTACCATTTGAGCCACCAGGGAGAACCGTGTCCTGCCAGAAAAATATCCTGTCCTTTTGGTCCTAAGCTTTTATCACAAGCTGCACTGGGAAAAGGCGAAGACTCCCGAAAAACGATCTAAACAGGAAAAGCAGACCTTCCACCGGCTTCAGGGAAGGGCCCCCTTCCTGCTCCCAGGCAGCCCTGGAGAGCAGCCCCCGAGGAGCTGGCTAGGGAACGGGGAAGCACTCTGTTCATCATGCCTGGCATCTCAATCTGAGGGAAACAGGGTCAGGAGAACACTGATATCCTCACATCTGCATCAACAGCCAAAACTCCTGTCATGTCCAAAGTGGGGCAGCTCCCAAATCACTGCAGACAGTGACTGCAGCCATGAAATTAAAAAATGCTTGCTCCTTGGAAGGAAAGTTATGACCAACCTAGACAGCATATTCAAAAGCAGAGACATTACTTTGCCAACAAAGCTCTGTCTAGTCAAGGCTATGTTTTTTCCAGTGGTCATGTATGGATGCGAGAGTTGGACTGTGAAGAAAGCTGAGCACCGAAGAATTGATACTTTTGAATTGTGGTGTTGGAGAAGATTCTTGAGAGTCCCTTGGACTGCAAGGAGATCCAACCAGTCCATTCTGAAGGAGATCAGTCCTGGGTGTTCATTGAAAGGACCAATGTTGAAGCCGAAACTCCAATACTTTGGCCACCTAATGCAAAGAGCTGACTCATTTGAAAAGACTCTGAGGCTGGGAGGGATTGAGGGCAGGAGGAGAAGGGGACGACAGAGGATGAGATGGCTGGATGGCATCACTGACTCAATGGACATGAGTTTGGGTAAACTCCAGGAGTTGGTGATAGACAGGGAGGCTGGTGTGCTGCGGTTCATGAGGTCGCAAAGAGTTGGACACAACTGAGTGACTAAACTGATAAATGTGACCTCCACTGGCTCCAAAGCTGGTGTGACCTTCAGTATAAGTAACACAGCATCACCCCTCCTGTCTGCAAGCAGTGCCTCCCTGTTCTACCTTCCCTGATTCTTGCATTCAAGGGCCTGGGAAGGCAGGTCCTCTTCCTGAAGGAAGATGCTGCATTTTCAATTTATAACTTCCAATCCTGGAGCACCTCCTCTGGCAACTTCCTTTCCCCCTTTGATTAATGAAGGTGGAAATCTAAGAATGATGCACTGACCCTCTTTACACATTTACCCATTCTTCTTTTAATTCTTCTCTCTTCATGGCAGTCATTCTGCTTCTCACAAAGCACACAATTTGTAAGACTGAAGTTATTTTTCAGTATGGAGATTCCTTAGAAAACTAAGAATGAAACTACCATGTGATCTAACAATCCCACGACTGGGCATATACCCCAAGGACACCATAACTGAAAAAGACAGGTGTGCCCCCATGTTCATTGCAGCACTAGGACATGGGAGCATGGAGGCCTTATTTCCTCTCACCCACTGTGGTCTCCGAAGGAGAAGACAACACAAAGAGAGTCAGCTAGCAGTGGGAGGGGNACAATCCCACGACTGGGCATATACCCCAAGGACACCATAACTGAAAAAGACAGGTGTGCCCCCATGTTCATTGCAGCACTAGGACATGGGAGCATGGAGGCCTTATTTCCTCTCACCCACTGTGGTCTCCGAAGGAGAAGACAACACAAAGAGAGTCAGCTAGCAGTGGGAGGGGGTCTCCTATGTCAGTTAAGCCCAAGAGCCCCTGGCTGTCAGGTTTGTCCGTCCCTCCAATGGATAAGAGCAGAGAAAGAGGAGGTGAGCAGCCCAGTGTGGCAGGAGCACCACCCGGTGGGCCGTTCTAGGCCTCTCTTTCCTCCCCTCTGAAGGTTGGAGGGCTTGTTTCGTGTTGCCAGGAGAAATATCTATAACCTCAGATATGCAGATGACACCACCCTTATGGCAGAAAGTGAAGAAGAACTAAAGAGCCTCTTGATGAAAGTGAAAGAGGAGAGTGAAAAAGTTGGCTTAAAGCTCAACATTCAAAAAACGAAGATCATGGCATCTGGTCCCATCACTTCATGGCAAATTGATGGGAAACAGTGGAAACAGTGGCTGATTTTATTTTTCTGGGCTCCAAAATCACTGCAGATGGTGACTGCAGCCATGAAATTAAAAGACACTTGCTCCTTGGAAGGAGCAACCTAGATATCCATCAACAGATGAATGGATGAAGAAATTGTGGTACATATATACAATGAAATATTACTCAGCCATAAAAAAGGAACACTTTTAAGTCAGTTCTAATGAAGTGGATGCAATTAGAGCCTATTATACAGAATGAAGTCAGTCAGAAAAACAAATATCCCATACATTTGTTTAATACATATACATAGAATCTGGAAAGATGATACTTAAACTATTTGCAGGGCAGCAGTGGAGATGCAGACATAGAAAACAGTGAGGGAAGGAGAGGAGGGAATTAATCGAGAGAGTAGCATTGAAACATATACTTATCATACACAAAATAGATAGCTGGTAGGAATTTTCTGAATGATGCAGGGAGCTCAAACCCAGTGCTCTGTGGCAGAATGGGCTGGAAGGTGGGAGGGAGGATCAAGAGGGAGGGGACATTATGTATACCTGTGGCTGATTCATGTTGATGTATGGCAGAAACCAACACAGTATTGTAAAGCAATTATCCTCCAATTAAAAATAAATAAAAAAAATTTAAAAGAACCCTAAAGAATTTGTTAGTGTTAACATCCTTCCTGACACCTTTCACTCTTATGTTTCTCTCACCCAAGATGACAATTCACTTCCCTCAGTACTTTAAATCTCACTTAGTCCATCATAACATTCTCCTCACTAGCCATTCTGTCTCTTAATATGGACATTGGTCCATCTTAAATGCTATTGCCTAAATCTTCTGCATTTCTCCGATCATACCTCCTCCTGCCTTGGAAGAATCCCTTCAGAAAATTAAAAATGTTGCAATGGATCTTTGAATGTCAAAATGTGACACATTTCCGATCCTGTACATTTCAGAATTTCTCTTTCTCCTGCACTAAATTTTGAGCAGAGGATTTATTCTGAATTTCTAGAATTAACGCACAGTTTCTCTCATCTATCAAGATATTATCCATCATGTGTTACTCTTGAAAAAAAGAACCATATCTTCAATATGCTTACCTCCTTGATTAAAGTGCTTAACTGCACTTGATCAAACACACCAGTATTAAACAGTATTAAATCTACTATCTTTATATGTATCATAAGTTTAATCTGTGAGAAATTCTTCAGAGATGTAGCTCCCTAAATAGAAGAAGCTATTGGTTAGCAAGGAGCGAGTCCTAAAACAAAGGGGACCAATTATGGTACCTTTCTACTGAGGGATCCTAGACCAGTCAAAGCACTTTCTAGAAATTTATGAACACAAGTCCAGAGATAACATTTATTTTCTTTGAGGTGTGTCCCATCAAACTTTGAAGCCCTAACCCTCAAGGTGACTGTCCATGGAGACAGGGTCTTTATGGCAGTAATTAAGCTTAAATGGGGTCATAAGATCTGGGCCTTAATCCAATATGGGAGGAAGAGACACCAGAGCTCTCTCTCTCTCCCCACACCACGTGGAAGGGCCACATGAGAACACAGCAAGGCGACCATCTCCCAGCCAGGAACAAAGCTCTCAAGAGGAAGCAAATAGACTAGCGCCCTTATCTTGGGCTTCTGAGAAAGGAATTGAAGATGCCACAAAGAAAAGGAAATAAATACCATGCTCATGGGCTATAATAATTAATATTGTTACATTGTCCATACTACCCAAAGCAATGTACAAATTAAATGTCAGTTCAGTTCAGATCAGTCGCTCAGTCATGTCCGACTCTTTGCAACCCCATGAATAGCAACACGCCAGGCCTCCCTGTCCATCACCATCTCCCGGAGTTCACTCAGACTCAGGTCCACTGAGTCTGTGATGCCATCCAGCCATCTCATCCTCTGTCGTCCCCTTCTCCACCTGCCCCCAATCCCTCCCAGCATCAGAGTCTTTTCCAATGAGTCAACTCTTTGCATGAGGTGGCCAAAGTACTGGAGTTTCAGNGGATTTATTCTGAATTTCTAGAATTAACGCACAGTTTCTCTCATCTATCAAGATATTATCCATCATGTGTTACTCTTGAAAAAAAGAACCATATCTTCAATATGCTTACCTCCTTGATTAAAGTGCTTAACTGCACTTGATCAAACACACCAGTATTAAACAGTATTAAATCTACTATCTTTATATGTATCATAAGTTTAATCTGTGAGAAATTCTTCAGAGATGTAGCTCCCTAAATAGAAGAAGCTATTGGTTAGCAAGGAGCGAGTCCTAAAACAAAGGGGACCAATTATGGTACCTTTCTACTGAGGGATCCTAGACCAGTCAAAGCACTTTCTAGAAATTTATGAACACAAGTCCAGAGATAACATTTATTTTCTTTGAGGTTTGTCCCATCAAACTTTGAAGCCCTAACCCTCAAGGTGACTGTCCATGGAGACAGGGTCTTTATGGCAGTAATTAAGCTTAAATGGGGTCATAAGATCTGGGCCTTAATCCAATATGGGAGGAAGAGACACCAGAGCTCTCTCTCTCTCCCCACACCACGTGGAAGGGCCACATGAGAACACAGCAAGGCGACCATCTCCCAGCCAGGAACAAAGCTCTCAAGAGGAAGCAAATAGACTAGCGCCCTTATCTTGGGCTTCTGAGAAAGGAATTGAAGATGGCACAAAGAAAAGGAAATAAATACCATGCTCATGGGCTATAATAATTAATACTGTTACATTGTCCATACTACCCAAAGCAATGTACAAATTAAATGTCAGTTCAGTTCAGATCAGTCGCTCAGTCATGTCCGACTCTTTGCAACCCCATGAATAGCAACATGCCAGGCCTCCCTGTCCATCACCATCTCCCGGAGTTCACTCAGACTCAGGTCCACTGAGTCTGTGATGCCATCCAGCCATCTCATCCTCTGTCGTCCCCTTCTCCGCCTGCCCCCAATCCCTCCCAGCATCAGAGTCTTTTCCAATGAGTCAACTCTTTGCATGAGGTGGCCAAAGTACTGGAGTTTCAGGTTTAGCATCATTCCTTCCAAAGAAATGTAATCATTATCAAAATACCAATGGCATTATATAAGAAATAATTTTAAAATGTGTATGGAAATACATAAGACCCTGAATAGTCAAAATATTCCTATAAAAGAAGAACAAAGCTAGAGGTATCATGCTTTCTGGCTTCAAACACAATTACAAAACTATACTAATAAAACTGTACATTACTGGGACAAAAACATACACATAGATCAGAGAGAACAGAGAGCCTGGAAATAAGCCCATGATTACATGGTCAATTAATTTATTTCTTTAACTTCAAACTTGTTATTTTCTATTGAGGTCTACCCAATTAACAATATTGTGATAGTTCCAGGTGAACAATGAGGAGACCCAGCCATACATGTACATTTATCCATTCTCCCCCAAACTCCCCCTTATGGTCAATTAATTTGTGATACAGGAAGCAAGAATATGCAATGGGGAAAAGATGGTCTCTTCAATAAATTGTGCTGGGAAAATCAGACACCTACATGCAACAGAATTAAACTTGACCACTTTCCTATACCATGTACAAAAACAACCTCAAAATTGATTAAAAACTTGAATGTAAGATCTCCTGGAAGAAAATCCCTAGAAAAAAATCATAAACTATACACTGTTTGACATCAGTCTTGGCAATATTTTTTCACGTCTGTCTCCTCAGGAAGGAAATGAAAGGCAAAAATAAACAAATGGGACTTAATCAAACTTAAAAACTTTTGAACAGGGGGAAAAAAAATAGCCATGAACAAAACAAAAAGGGTAATGAGAGAAGATATTTGCAAACACTATCTCTGCTAAGTGGGTTAATAGTCAAAATATGTGTTAAAAACTAAACTCATACAACTCAATATCAAAAAAAAACAACTCAATTTTTAAAATGAACAGAGGACCTGAATAGGCATTTTTTCCCAAAGAAGACATACACGTTGGCTACTCAACATCACTGCTTAGCAGGGAAAGGCAAGTCAAAATCACAATGTCATCTCATACCTGGCCAGAATAGCAGTCGTCACAAAGACAAGAAATAGGAATTCTTGATGAGGTGGTGGAGAAAAGAGAATCTCCATGCACTGTTGGCGGAAATGTGAGATGCCCCAGCCAATACAGCAAAGAAAAATTAAAGACAAAACTGTCATACAATCCAGCAATTTCACTCCTGGGTATTTATCCAAAGAAAATGAAAGCACAAATTGGAAAAGATACATGCAGCCCTATGTTCATAGCAGCATTATTTACATTAAGTAAAATATGGAAACAACTGCATCCACCATTGGACAAATGGATAAAGATGTGCTATTTGTATATATATATAATATACACATATATATTATATATAACATATATATATAATGTATATGCATGATATTTATACATATATAACTATATATATACAATGGAATATACATATATATACACAATGGAATATTACTCAGCCATTTAAAAAAGAATAAAGTTTTGCCACTTGCAACAATATGCATAGAACTAGAGGGTATTATGCTTAGTGAAATATATCAGACAGGGAAAGACAAATATTGTATGTTTTTAGTTATGTATATTAAAAGAATCTGGAGAAGGAAATGGCAACCCACTCCAATATTCTTGCTTGGAAAACTTCATGGACAGAGGAGCCTGGTGGGCTATATATAGTCCATGGGGTTGCAAAGAGTTAGACATGATTTAGCAACTGAACCACACACAACAGTAATAGAATCTGCAAAATAAAACAAATAGTATGGAAACAGACTCAGAGACACAAGAGAACAAAATAGTGGCTACTGGAGGAGAAAAATAGGTGAAGAGGATTAAAAGGTACAAGCAATTAGGTATAAAATAAATAAGTTTCAAGGATATAAGATATAGCACATGGAATGTAGCTGATATTTTAGAATAAACTCGTATTAAAAGTGTAATATATAAAAATGGAATAAAGAGCAAATTTGGCCTTGGAGTACAAAATGAAGCAGGGTAAAGGCTAACAGAGTTTTCTCAAGGGAACATGCCAGTCATAGCAAACACCCTTTCCCCAAAACCCAAGACATGACTCTACATGTGGACATCACCAGATGGTCAATACCAAAATCAGATTGATTACGTTCTTTGCAGCCAAAGACGGAGAAGCTCTATACAGTCAGTAAAAACAAGACCTGGAGCAGACAGTGGCTCTGATCATGAGCTCCTATTGCAAAATTCAGGCATAAATTGAAGAAAGTATGGAAAAACACTAGGCCATTCAGGTATGACCTAATCAAATCCCTTATGATTATACAGTGGAAGTGACGAAGAAATTCAAGGGATTAGATCTGGTAGACATTTGCCTGGAGAACTATGGATGGAGGTTTGTAACACTGTACAAAAGGCAGTGACCAAAACCATTCNAGACAGTGGCTCTGATCATGGGCTCCTATTGCAAAATTCAGGCATAAATTGAAGAAAGTATGGAAAAACACTAGGCCATTCAGGTATGACCTAATCAAATCCCTTATGATTATACAGTGGAAGTGACGAAGAAATTCAAGGGATTAGATCTGGTAGACATTTGCCTGGAGAACTATGGATGGAGGTTTGTAACACTGTACAAAAGGCAGTGACCAAAACCATTCCCAAGAGAAAGAAATGCAAGAAGACAAAGTGATTGTCTGAGGAGGCCTTACAAACAGGTATGAAAAGAAGAAAAGTGAAAGGCAAGGGAGAAAGGGAAAGATATACCTAACTGAATGCAGAGTTCCACAGAATAGCAAGAGAGAAAAGGGCCTCCTTAAATGCTGGCTGCNCATACAGTCAAAGGCTTTGGCATAGTCAATAAAGCAGAAATAGGGGTTTTTCTGGAACTCTTGCTTTTTCCATGATCCAGTGGATGTTGGCAATTTGATTTCTGGTTCCTCTGCCTTTTTTAAAACCAGGTTGAACATCAGGAAGTTCACAGATCACGTATTGCTGAAGCCTGTCTTGGAGAATTTTGAGCATTACTTTACTTGCATTTGAGAATATATAGACTACATCACATGAAATGCCCAGCTGGATGAATCACAAGCTGGAACAGGATTGCTGAGAGAAATATCAACAGTCTCAGATATGCAAATGATACCACTCTAATGGCAGAAAGTGAAGAGGAACTAAACAGCGTCTTTATGAGGGACAAAGAAGAGAGTAAAAAGAACTGGCTTAAAACTCAAAATTCAAAAAACTTAGATCATGGTAAGAGCGTCAATTCCTAGGCAGGTTGATAAGAAGTCCAGGCTCCCCAAGGAGGAGGAGAAAGGGGTCTGGGACTCTCAAGGAGACAGGGGTTTGGAATTCTCAAGGAGGAAAAAATAAGTGCCTTTTTTCCCTCTACATTCCTTAGTCTTAGTCACATAAAATGTTTTTTTTCTTTTCTTTTCTTTAAGCCCAGAACAATGAACAACTCAGTTCAAACTCTGTAGTAAGGATTATATAACAACAGTGTANGGAGACAGGGGTTTGGAATTCTCAAGGAGGAAAAAATAAGTGCCTTTTTTCCCTCTACATTCCTTAGTCTTAGTCACATAAAATGTTTTTTTTCTTTTCTTTTCTTTAAGCCCAGAACAATGAACAACTCAGTTCAAACTCTGTAGTAAGGATTATATAACAACAGTGTATCCTGCTTGAGGACATGTTTCTCCTTCTTCAAAACCTTCTGACTAACACTGTTACCTTAGAACATATATTATGGGAGTGGGTCTGGTAAGATCTTTCTATTGTTTGTTCTTATCCTGTCATTTTAAAATGTAGATTATGGGAGTAGGTCTCCTAAGATCTTTATAACCTTGAGAAATTCTTTTGATTTATTGCAGTAGCCAATTAAAAAGGTATATAACTCCCTTGCTTAGACTAGTGAGGAGGCACTCTCCATCCCCCTTCTGATGTCTGTGTCAGAAGCTTTCTCTTTCCCTTTTTCACTTTAATAAAACCCTGCTACACAAAAGCTCTTGAGTGATCAAGCCTGGTCCCCGGTCCCAAAGCTAAATCTTCTTCGGAAATCAAGAATCCGACATTACATGTTCACTGTAAGCTATTAAGGGCATCTGGTCCCATCACTTCATGGCAGGAAAAAGTGGAAGCAGTGACAGACTTTGTTTCCTTGGGCTCCAAAATCACTGCAGACGGTGATAGCAGCCATGACATGAAAAGATGCTTGTTCCTTGCAAGGAAAGCTATGACAACCCTAGACAGCATATTAAAAAGTAGAGACATCACTTTGCCGACAAAAGTCCATACAGTCAAAACCATGTTTGTTTGTTTTTTCCAGGAGTCGTGTAATGATGCAAGAGTTGGACCATGAAGAAGGCTGAGTACTGAAGAACTGAGGCTTTCGAACTGTGGTGCTAGAGAATACTCTCGAGAGTCCCTCGGACTGCAAGGAGATCAAACCAGTCATCCCTAAAGAAAATCGACTGTGAATATTCGGTGGAAGGACTGTTGCTAAAGCTGAAACTCCAATACTCTGGCCACCTGATGTGAAGAGCTGGCTCATTTGAAAAGACCCTGATGCTGGGAAAGACAGAGGGCAGGAGGAGAAGGGAGTAGCAGGGGATGAGATGATTGGATGGCATCACTGACTCAGTGGACATGAATTTGAGCAAACTCCAGGAAATAGTAGAGCCTGGCATGCTGCAGTCCCTGAGGTTGCAGAGTTGAACATGATTTAGTGACTGAACAACAACGTAAAAATACCTAAGTATAACATTGTACACCTGAAACTAATACAACATTGTAGCCAACTATGCCTCAATTAAAAATTAAAATACATATAAAGAAATAATCATTACAATGATCATTAAGATAGAATCCAGGTGGAAAAATGACCAAAGGGTGAAGGCATGTTTTTGTGACCAAAGCAGTCACAATGTTTCGTCACATTCTAATTTCCCAAAGAAGGTACTCTTTTAAGGAAAATCACCATGGGCAAATACTCGATAGTAATGGCCATGAATAAAACGTTTAGCACATTAACTGGGGCTAAAAGGCCTGGAAAGAGATTAACAAAGCCAAATAAGGACATTAGCCTTTAATCTTCAGAATAATACCAGAGAATATTTTTAGCAGCTCCCCGGAGGGAAGTTTACAGCCTCCTACAAAGGGGTCAATGAAGCTCTGACCTAATCTTAGAATTTAAGGAAACAGCCCATCTTTTATTATATTAATGGCACATTTATCATTGAAAACCAGTGATTCTAGAACTAGAAATAAAAAATAAAAGCCATACATATAATACATATACACATTTATTATATCCTAGCACTAAGGCTGCAAAGTTTAATACTGTGAGTTCCTCTTCCTCGGGCAAACTTTATGTGTGTTTGGAAATAACCATTTAAGTAGACAGTTCTCTAGTTTCCAAGCAACTTAATTGTAAACATGCAATCATTTCTCCCCTCTAGTATATTATACTAGAATAAAAATATAGAAAGTGTCTTATGTTTTAATTTATTTTTCTCATTAATGAGGTAAGTTCTTCAAAATATCTCCTACTTAAAGAAACTTTTTTAAAAATGATAAGTACCAATTGTAAAACTATAATTTTCATAGAGATGGCCAATCAGAGCAGATACATGGTCCACTTCACTGGAACTGGAGAAAGGAAATTAAAAATCAACAATTATTAAAATACAAATTTACCAAAAATAACCAGTGAACCAATAGTCTCCACACAGGAAAAAAAAAAAATTTGCGAGGGAACCAACCAGTAGAGTTGTCCTAAGTGTTTTTCTTTCTTCTTTGCTCATTAGGAAGTAACTTGGTATACAGTGGATTAAAAAAATGGAGTTCAGAATAAGATCTTGATTTGAAATCAGGTTCAAACATAATTGCTCTGTTTGATTTCTGCTTAATTGTATTTTCTCAGCTTCTAGTTCTTGCTAATAATAGTAACAACAGCTATCTGGAATAGAATATTCACCTGCTAGTTTCTGTTTAGCACGCATACTAAGTCACTTCAGTCCTGTCTGACTTTTGTGACACTAAGGACTGTAGCCCACCAGCTCCTCTGTCCGTATGATTCTCCAGGTAAGAATACTGGAGTGGATTGCCATTTTCTCCAGGGGATCTACCTGACTGAGGGATCAAACCTGTTTCTCCTGCACTGCAGCTGGTTTCTTTACCACTGAGCCACTTGGGAGGCCCTGTTTAGACATTTGGTTAAATAATGCTATGGTCATCAGACTGTGTTGTGTAATATTATGAAAGCAGATAAAAAAGCAATCTGGATCCTGAGTGTAGGAACATGGCCAAATGTTATATTGGTCACAGGGGAAGAGATAACCACTGCTGTTGTCTTTCTCTACCTCCCTGTGTTCCAACAACACTGGTCTTCTATCTGCAATTCAACCACGCAAAACAATTTCCCTTTCCCCTCAGTGCTTTTCTCCCGAGCTTTAGCACAGCAGACTCCTTCTTTTTTGGTCTTGTTTCAAATGTCAGTTCCTCTGAGGCTTTTTCTAGCTTCCACTCTGGCACTTTTCCTAAGAGATCACACTGTTGATTCCTTTATAGGAGTTCCAGTTGTAGACCATTATCTTGCTCATGAATTTACTTACTGTCTGTGTCTGCTGTCTAGAATGCAAGTTCCATAGAGGAGCTTGCTCATCTGGTTCAGTTATATTCTCAGAGCCAAAACACTGCTTCACACAAAGCAGACTTTCAATAAGTCATTGTTGGATGGATGTCTGCAAGGGTGGATGAAGTGTTATGCCCAAGTCGTGAAATCTCCCAGTGACCACCAGGGAGCCGAAATCCGATGCAAAAGCAAGAGTTTTTATTACCAAGCTCGAGCTGGGGCTCCCACCGATACCGACGCAGCGGCTATAGGGAGGAGCCCTGGGTTTTGGATTACATTGCTTACATAGGGAGTATACATGGAGAAAAAGGATTTCTAGGTAGGGGAACGTCTGATTGGTCACTTTCTTTTGAAGGGTTGTGTGTTGGTTCTTGATTGGTCCCCATTGTCTAGGTAGACCACAAGTTTCTGAGCGTTAAGTCAGGAGATTTTGGTCTAGGGTCCGACTGGCTTGTGGGCCGTGGGGTGAGGTCCGGGGATTTCCAAAGGCTCTTGAATTTCCAAAGGCTCTTTTGCCGGAACCTTACAAAATGGAGTTTTTCTGTTAACAAAATGGAGTAGCTTAGATTCTTCAGGAGAAGGGCAATGTTTAATTGGCTGATGGAGTAAAGCTCCTCCTCTGTTCATGATCTGACCACTTTCCATTGCCTCCATGATGATCAACTCCTGGTCTCCATCATTCTGAAAGATTGTTGCTGAGCCGTGAAAGATGCCGGGATTCTTGGCCTCTGGAGGACAGGAATTCAATCTGGGGCCAGTGACGAGGCTTGATCGCTCAGAACTTTTGTGTAATAAAGTTTTATTAAAGTATAAAAGAGAGAGAGAAAGCTTCTGACATAGACATCAGAAGGGGCCAGAAAGAGTGCCCCCTGCCAGTCTTTAGCCAGATGTGATATAGCTACCAGCAAGCTGTTACTTATAGAAAGGAGATGTCTCATAACTCAAAGTGGCACCAGGCCCCTCACCCACAACATGCATTTTGAGATAACTTTGACACAAGGTGAGTTGCACTGGGCCAGAGAATGATGGGCATTAATCTTGAAGAAAGGCAGGTTTCTAAGCCAATACAGTCTCATTAACATAGCTTAAGAGAACATTTGCATGAGTAAAACATACCCACCGGTTTGTTGAGTAAAACATACTGGTCTGTCAAGTCGTTCTGAGTCTTAGGCAGAACCAACGTGAAGACAGAGTCTAGGGTAAATACATAGTTCATTAACATAGCTTAAGACCAACATTTCCATAAGAAAAACCGCATTGGTTAGTTAGCTCAAGGTTTGAGAAAAGTTAAGTTCAGGTGGAACCAGGTGTCGTCATGGCAACACAGAATTTTAAAAGAAACCTCTTTTTAAATTTGTACAGAGAAAGGGAAAAAAATATAACACTAGTAGTTTGTTTCCTCCTGCCACTTAAGAGAGAGATGAAAAATTGTCTGACACTTGCAGCCTATTTCCTCCGTTTGGAGACCCCCTGGCCTTCCTGCCTGTTACCCTCTCGTTTCCTCACCTGGATAGCAGCACAGGCTTCCTGATGAGTCCATCTCCTTCTACCGGGGCCCCCTATGGTCTTTTTCAACATGACAGCTGAACCAATCTTCTTTAAAACATGTCAGTCTCTCTTCTCTGAGAAGCTCTGCAATGGCTCCTCATACTACTCAGAGTAAAAGGCCACATCCATCGAGGCCCTGCTTGGCGTGATCCCTTCCTGCCCCTCTTCCTTCTCCTCCCTCCATCAGTGATAACCGCCCCTGCTCTTGAACTTGCCAGGCACCTTAGGGCATGGGATCTAAGCTGCTCCCTCTTCCTATGAGGCCCTTTCCCCACATACCTGCTTAAGTTGCTTCCAACTCTCCTGTTTTATTTAAATATAACTCTTCCATTGAAAGGGCTTTCCTGGTGGCTCAGAAGGTAAAGCAAGCTGCCTGCCAATGCAGGAGACATGGGTTCGATCCCTCGCTTGGGAAGACATGCTGGAGAAGGAAATGCCAACCCGCTCCAGTATTCTTGCCTGTGTTGCAGAAACCAGTACTCGAGAAATCAAGCACTACACTAGGAGAGTTGGAGAACTCGGGTTTATTATACCAGTGGGCCCAAAGGAGTTAACACTCCAAGCTCTGAGCCTCGCGCAAAGGGGTTACAAAGTTTTTATATACAGACAGGCATGATTAAGGTGGTTTGCGGGTTTCCAGGGGCTGGACAATTGCAAAGAGCACAGGACAAGGGTGAGTGAGATAAACTCCACTTCCTAGTATTGTGAGTCCTCACTTTCTGAGACCTATGTGATCCAGACTTTGCAAGGAGCAAGCTGAGTTACAGAGGCAGAAGGAGCAGGAGGTTATGTAAAATTTTAACTTTTCCTCTTCATTCTCCCCTCTTGATGCTTCTATCACTCATCATAGAAAGCATCATCTCATGTTTTAGTAGGACACTGAGAGCTCCCTGTCGTTTAGGGGGCTATATTGGGCTTTGTAACTTTATAGATTCAATTCCAGAGGTCATGAACTGGGTAGTAGCACTGAGAATATAAGGGCCAAACAAGAACATGGCAAAGAGCATGAAGAGAGGACCGGTTAAAGGGAGAAGCCACGATGCCCAGCTGCAGATCCTGTTCCAGTTGCTCCAGGAATTAGCTAGTTTCTCTCCTTTTTATGATTTGTTCCCTTAGCTGTTGGGCCATGTCCCTGACTATTCCTGATTGGTTTACATTCTTCATTCAAGAAGGGGCAGAGTCCTCTCTTTTCAGCTGTCAGTAGGTCTAGCCCTCTCCTGGTCTGTAAAACCACCTCAGCCAGGGAGTCTAGTTGGTTCTGTAATGAAAAGCACAACAATAATACCGATTAGGGATAGAGGCCAGGATTGACAATGACAATCCATCAATATTTTGATAGCCGAATCCTCAGGCTTCTGCCATGCATGGACTAGTCAGCTTCCGGTGTGACAAAAGCAGGGCTCAGTGTCCTTCGTGGGTGAGGGCCGTTGTCTTTAGAACCAGACCTTGAGGAGTTTTCGGGGGCCCCAAACTGCTTTCCAGGTGTCACCAGTTGCTTTCCAGGTGTCCCCATCACAGGAAGTAGCTGCCTTCTTGACTGTGGTGTGGTGGATCCGAGGCATGATGCCTATAACTCTAACAGCAGTAGTGGTTGCCAGGATGACCATGTGAGGGTCTGTCCAAACTGGCTGAAGTGGTGTTTTTTTTTTTTCCTAATCTTTAACTCATACCTCATCTCCCAGCTGATAGGGAGGAGTCCAGTTGCCCAAAGCAATGGCTGTCCTTTCTAAGTTTTCTTGGACAGTATGGCGGAAGACTTTTCCAGGGCCTGGAGGTGTCGGGACATGTCCAGGTCAGCTAGTTGTTGGTGATCTCCCTTGAGCTTTTTTATTACTGAGGTTGGTCTTCCATGTAAGATCTCAAATGGAGAATAGTCTGAGGACCTCGGGGTGCATTTACGGAGGGAGATGAGAGTGCACAGAATGATAAGGCAGCTTGTTCTAGCATTGTCTGGGTGTTAGCTGGGGGATATGCTTCTCATACTACTACTTGGAGAAACAAACTCAACAAGAAAGTTAAAGATATCTGGCCCAAAGATTAACAGATGTAGGAAAGCTGCTGAGGGGCTAGCCAGGAGAACCAGGTCCAGACACTGATTCATTACATTAGTGTTTCTCTAGGTATGAGAAGACGCAAGAATTCAGACTCATAAAAATCTATACCTGAAAACATCTGACTATCTGAAGGCCTGTTTTTCTGGGTTTTCCCAGAGCACAGGGTGCCTTAGTTTTTGCCTCCACCCTGAACTCCTTTCAAGGGGCTGTTGAAAGTCAGCATCTTGTAGTGATCATGATTTAATCTCTGTAGAGGCAGCTGACAAGGGCCAACTTTCAGTCAGCTGGCCAACTTTCAGGGCCCCTTCATAACCACATTTTTGACCATGTTTTGGGGGCATTTCATGGCCATTGTGTCCCACGGTGCTGGGAAGCCTCATTCCCAGTCTAACAAAGATTCCATTGACAGGCTACTCAATGTGTTGTCACTAGACCAGGCCTTGTAAGTAGCAAAAGTCTCTGGACCATATCTACCTTACTAACCTCTTGGTCCAGGAAAATATTTTCTTTCATTGCTTCTTCCCATATCTAGAGTTACATAATTACAATTATTGATCTCATATGGAACTACGTATCAGCATTTTATCACAGGTTCAATCACACATTTGGTAACATAAGAAATAATCTTCTGAAACAAGCTACACAGAAAATAATATAGCTAGCAAATATTAGTAGGGTCACAAGCAAGAATTTAAGTCAAGAACTTTCACTGGGTATAGCCGGGTATACCCCAGGTCATCTGTCTCAGTTAATCATCTCCTGGTTGTACATCATGGAGCATCTGACTTTTATCCAAAGATTGGTTACTGAGATGAGCTTTAGAAACAATCTTAGTGTCCTTTCTAATAACTTAATTAAAACTTCTGGCAATATAACAACAAGGAACTATCTCAGAAGTGAGTCTTAGACCTTAATTAACCTTAATTAACAAAACTAATACTTAATATTCAGTGAAACATAATTTTCTTTTTCTTTTTGGAGAACTCATTGTGAGGGCATTAGCACAGTAGCCAGGTAAGGCTTTAACCCATCAGATAAAAAATGTCTGTCAGGGAGCCAGGAAAAGCCAAGTAGCCATCTTGGATTTCCCATCACCCTGGCTCTTTGATTTTCAGCTGTTGTTTATTTATTTTTAATTTCCTAACTTAAGAGCAGACTATAGCAATGTTTTAAGGACATCAGGATAGCAAAAGTCTAACCATGCAGGTTTTTTTTTTTTTTGAAGCATAATGAGCTTAGTCTACATGTACCATAATCTTAAATAATGTTTATTTACTTTACCAAAGTAACAAAAAGATTTTTTAAAACAAATATAAATCACTTAAAGGCAAAGAAATGCATAATCTTTTATTGAAAGCTGCATTTTAAGAAATCTTTGTTCTCTAAACAGACAAAAGATCAATTTCCAGTCTGGTATCAGCTTACTATTAATAATAAAATTTGTTTATCTGCTTAAACTTAGAAAGTTTTTTCCATAAATCTTGAAAAACTCGCAGTATTTTTCTAAAGGCACGAAAGTAGAACCATAGAAGGCATGTTTAAAAGCTGATTCTATTGCAATTGACAAATAAACCTGGTCATAACACTTTAATATGATAATTAGAATTATAATTGACCATACTTTATCAGGGCATATCAGATCTATATGCAGAGAAGGCAATGGCAGCCCCTACTCCAGTACTCTTGCCTGGAAAATCCCATGGACGGAGGAGCCTGGTGGGCTGCAGTCCATTGGGTCGCTGAGTTGGACACGACTGAGCGACTTCACTTTCACTTTTCACTTTCATGCATTGGAGAAGGAAATGGCCACCCACTCCAGTGTTCTTGCCTGGAGAATCCCAGGGACGGGGGAGCCTGGTGGGCTGCTGTCTGTGGGGTCGCACAGAGTCGGACACGACTGAAGCGACTTAGCAGCAGCAGCAGCAGCAGCAGCAGATCTATATGAATTTCACATAATTTTAGGATATCTATATTAGTAACATCAGCCATACAGTATAACCTGAGAAGATTTTTTTCCCTACCACTTTAACAGTAGTACCCATGTAATTTAACATGTCCAATGAACCCAGGTAGCTTAATAGCTCTTTGGGATGTCTCCAGGGCCCTCTGAAGCATCCCAAAGTTAGCTAGAGGTCAAGTTATTTAGGAAGTTTTGTTGATAAATATCCAAAGGGTTTATAACACAGGGGTTATAACAAAGAGTTTATCCCACAGTCAGGTAGGATCATATAAGTCATTGTGAAATAATAGTTATTTACTTAGTCCAAGGTAACAGAAGATTTCAAAGGTAAATATAGAACTGGTCAGTTAAGAGGTAAAGAAACTTAAATCTATTATTAAAAGCAGTTCAACATCTGAAGAAAGTATGTCCTCTTAACAAAGAGAAAGACCAAATTCAAGTTTTGCACCAGCTTACTTTAAACTCAGTTAGGTAAACTTAATTAAATTTATTTTAAACTTAGTGGCAACCCACTCCAGTAATCTTGCCTGGAAAATCCCATGGACAGAGAAGCCTGGTAGACTACAGTCCATGGGATCTCAATGAGTCAGACACGACTGAGCAACTTCACTTTCAACCATGTACAAATTTTTTTTTCAGGGTCTGCTCTCCATAAACTTTTTAATCACTTTCTGTAACTGCTGCTGCTAAGTTGCTGCTAAGTCGCGTCAGTCGTGTCCAACTCTGTGTGACCCCCCAGACGGCAGGCCCACCAGGCTCCCCTGTCCCTGGGATTCTCCAGGCCAGAACACTGTAGTGGGTTGCCATTTCCTTCTCCAATGCATGAAAGTGAAAAGTGAAAGTGAAGTCGCTCAGTCCTGTCCGACTCTAGCGACCCCATGGACTGCAGCCCACCAGGCTCCTCCGCCCATGGGATCCTCCAGGCAAAAGTACTGGAGTGGGGTGCCATTGCCTTCTCCAACTTCCTGTAACAGCCACCTGTAAGACCTACTTTCTTTTCCCTTTATAAAATGTAATTTTTATTTTTTATATCTTCATTAAAAACATACATCCTACTTCCTTTAGATTAGCAAACAAATATTAATACTAGATATTTAATATTGAACATTTCCAAGTTCATGTGAATCTGAAATTTACTTAGGCTTATTTTTCTTGTACTTAGAATTATTCGATGTGTAAGTGCTTACTTTTCTTTAGGTCAATTAAATTAGAACTCATTTACAATTTCAACAATATTATCAGGAAACAAAAGACATATGCTGAAACATACATAAATAGAGACAGACAGATCTTATATTTTTCTGTTTGAGATTTAAAATATCTCTTTGACCCCCTCCCCCCCTTTTTTTTTGCTTGAACTTCTAATTTCCCAAGGCTGAGGTCTCAGGCAAAGTTGGCTGTGTATTTCAAGGACAGGGAAAGGGTTGATTTCCAGCTTTTCCCCAGGCAGGCCTTTTAACAAGCTGCTACTTCTACTGCTAAGTCACTTCAGTTGTGTCTGACTCTGTGCGACCCCATAGACAGCAGCCCACCAGGCTCCACCGTCCCTGGGATTCTCCAGGCAAGAACACTGGAGTGGGTCGCCATTTCCTTCTCCAATGCATGAAAGTGAAAAGTGAAAGTGAAGTCGCTCAGTCATGTCCGATCCTCAGCAATCCTATGGACTGCAGCCTTGCAGGCTCCTCCGTCCATTGGATTTTCCAGGCAAGAGTACTGGAGTGGGGAGCCATTGCCTTCTAGTTGTTTTTAATTGCATATGCAAAAATAATTGGTTTTGTAGTTTATAAAAAGAAAAATTTATGTCACTGTTCAATCAGCAATCACACACTCACATTCAGTGGCTATCACAATGCCTCCCTTCTCCCAAGTCCCCAGGTTTCCTTAACTGTTGCTCCTTTCCCAGAACTCCAAGGAGGTTACCAGTCACAATGCCTCCTTTCTCCTGAGTCCCCAGTTCTCCCTATTTGATGCTCCCTTCCTAGGAGCTCCAAGGAGGTGATCAGTCTCCACTTCTACCCACTGGGGTAGGACCTGACTGGGGACTGGTCCTGGGGCCTTACCTGTTCCTGTGGCCATTCCTGGTGAGTTGGTCCATCCCTCCAATGAGTGCAGTCAGGGCTTGGCCATCTGGAGAATCCGAATGCTGGTCCAAAAGAGAACTGGGAATACCTTCAGGTGTCGCACCTGCTAGTTCATCTCGGGGTTCCTTCACTCCAGCCCAGTCGAGCCACCAATCCAGTGACTCAAGGGGGCGGCATGGTTGGAATCTCTCTGGGACCTCCAGAAATGTTGCAGAAACCAGTATTCAAGAAACCAAGTTCCACACTCAGAGAGTTGGGAAACTCAGGTTTATTATACCGGTGGGCCCAGAAGAGTTATCACTCCAAGCTCTGAGCCCCAAATAAATGGGTTACAGAGTTTTTATACACAGACAGGCATGATTAAGCGTGTTTGTGGGTTTGCAGGGACTAGGCAATTGCAGAGAGCAGGACAAGGTTGAGTGAGATAAGCTCCAGTTTCTAGTATTGAGTCCCCACTTTCTGAGACCTACGTGATCCAGACATTGCAAGGAGCAAGCTGAGTCACACAGGCAGAAGGAGCAGGAGGTTAAAACTTTAAGTTTTCCTCTTCTCCTAGAGAATTCCATGGACAGAGGAGTCTGTTGGACTACAGTCTATGGGGTCACAAAGAACTGAACAAAACTGAGCAAATAAGCACTGAGTCTGCCTCCCATTGACACCTATCTTCATACCTTATTTACTACGACAACCAATAAGCCCAGCCCCAGGCCATTAGGTTCCCCCACCACCACCACAGGATTCGTTACCTGCTAATGATAGCTTACAGTGAACGGTATCAGATTCGTGATTTCTGAAGATTTAGCTTAGGAACTAGGGACCAGGCTTGATCACACAAGAGATTTTGTGTAGCAGAGTTTTATTAAAGTATGAAAAGTGACAGAGGAAGCTTCTGACACAGACATCAGAAGGGGGCGGAGAGTGCCCCCCTCACTAGTCCTGGCAAAGAAGCTATATACTCTTTCAATTGGTTATTACAGTAAGTCAAAAGAATGTCTCAAGGTTGTAAAGGTCTTACCAGACCCACTCCCACAATTTACATTTTAAGATAACGGGATTAGAGCCAACAATAAATAGAAAGATCTTACCAGACCCACTCTCTTAATATACATTTTAAGATGACACGATTCATCAGAAGGTTCTCAAGAAGGAGAAATAGGTCCCTAAGTAAGATACACTGTTGTCATACAATCATCGGCACAGAATGTAAGGAAAAACATATCATTGAGCAAGATGAATTGTTTTGTTGTGCAATCATCAGCTCTGGGCTTAAAGAAAAAAATGTTTGTCCTTTTCTTCGTGAGAACTCCAGATCCTTATAACCTCCTTGAGAGCCCCAGACCTCTCTCTCCTCCTTGGGGACCCCAGACTTACCAACCTACCTAGGAATTGACTCTCCCACTAACATACTGTACAATTTATCTTTATGTTTTATTAACTGTCTTCCTTGCCTCCTTCCTTGCCTTCCTTCCCTCACTCGAATGGAAACTCAGTGAGGATAAGAATCTGCATATTTTGTTCAACAATGACTCCTGGGCACCCACAAGAGTGTCTGGCACCCTGTAGGTATCCAAAATATGTCAACTTGTGGTATATGTAGAAACAAAGTCCTGGCTAGTGGCTCATGAAGTGTTGCCCTACACAGGGGTGCATACAGGACCCGAGCAGTGGGAATCCCAGGCTAGATGTCTCTGAAATCAATCAGCAGCTTTGGGGAACTTGTGTATAACTACCTCAAATGACAGAAAGTGAAAGCCGCTCAGTCGTGTCTGACTTTTTGTGACCCCATGGACTATAGCCCATGCAATTCTCCAGGCCAGAATACTGGAGTGGGTAGCCTTTCCGTTCTCCAGGGGATCTTCCCAACCCAGGGATTGAACCCAGGTCTCCCACATTGCAGGCAGATTCTTTAACAACTGAACCACAAGAGAAGCCCTCAAATGGCAGAAAGTGTTCTGAAAACCCTGAACCAAACGGACTATAGCAGCATTGTAATTTCTATCACTCATGTTCTCCCTATTTGCATTCTTGTTGCTGTGAAACTTTCCTGTCTGCTATGAGAAACCAGTAGCGGCTGCCGTATTTAAGCATATAACTTGGCTTAGAGTAAATGGCTGAGGTGTGGTCCTAGATGGTATGAGATGGAAAACAGGAAATCCTGCTTTGGTTGGTTCTTGCTTGAGAAACCTTCCTGAACTAACTTAAGCACAAAGGGAAACTTATTTGATGATGAAATGCAATCAAGCCTATGAGCAGGCATGGCTGTGGGCACTGGAGACAACACAACCAGGAACCAAAATGCCCACAGGTCCTTCCTGTCTCCTCCAGAGTGGACTTCATTCTTTTGACAAACAAACTGGTTGGGGGAAAGCCCATGCACTGTGATGAACCTAGAGGGGTGGGATGAGCATGGGAGAGAGATTCAAGAGAGAGGAGATACATGTGTACATATCAGTGATTCCTGCTCTTATAGGTCAGAACCCAACACAACACTGTAAAGCAATTATTATCAAATTAAAAATAAATTTGAAAAAACTGACTAGGGGAGAGAGAGTTACTTGCCAACTCAATACCCTGTCTCCCGTGACTAAACCAAACTCCGATTTTGCTTGGCAATAGGCCCAGCTAATACATTTCTTAGCCTCCTTGAATGCAGACACAACCATCTGGCAGAAGATCTGGCCAAAGAGATAAAAGCTTGTCTTTGGGGGGGCTTCTGAGGCTCTTTAAATAGAGCTCACTTGTTTAGCATGTGGCCTTTTCATCATTCTTCCTTCTCCCCGCACAAAAACAAACACAATAGCAGGAGTTGCAGCAGCTATCTTACAAGGAGAGTGAAAGCCATGCGCTTAGGATAGCAGAGCCTGAAGACATCCAAGTCATGGACCCTGCGCTGTGCCATTGACAGGGATGAGTTGAAAAACTACAGTTCTTTCTCTGAGAGGACAGTAGAAGTACCTAGCGTTTATTGCACATTTGGCATGTCAGAAACCATTTTTTTGCGTTGCATGCATTAGAATAGCCATGCACAGTAGGCATTATTCCATTTATGCAGATGAGGATGCAAGTTTAGCAGGGCTAGCTACCATGGTCATCTAATACAAGGCTTGAAGCTGGGTCTCCTGACTTTATGATCTGTGACTGACTAGACTACAGTGCTACACTTGTTCCCGGTTCAGTTCAGTCGCTCAGTCGTGTCATTAACAATTATTAATTCAAATTTGAATTCAGATTCAAAGGCATGGAATTCTTGACAAAGATGAATACAGGAAATGCTGGGAGTAAAGGGAAGAATGTGTTTCCAGCAGAACCAGGGGCACTTTCCCAGATTCTCAGTCAAGAATGAGCATACACGCACCAGGCAGAAGAGCACGTGGCTGGTGACGAATGTGGACTTTAGATCTCATGTACAGACAGGAAGAGACAAATGTTAAACAGGTAGACTGCAAGCTATACAGAGAGATCAATGTGAAATTGAAAAGTGTAAATGGAGACTACTGACCATCCTTTCTCAAGTCTGACAGGCCAGGGGATGAAGTCTGCAGGGCACTCATATTTGCATACAATGCTTCCAGCAGTGCCCTGAAGCTGTCCCAGCCAATAACATTAAACACCCGGTAAGACGAAGTATACTGGAAAGACCATGAACTTCAACAATTCAAGATAAGCCTAGCCTTGAAGCCTTGCTACTTCTATCTTTGGGTAAACTGCATGCCCTGAGCTTTAGCTTTTCAATGTAATTTCATCTAGAACAGCTAGACTACAAATGCAATCCTGAGCACAGTACTAACAGAATTTCACTTAAACATATCTCCCATGGCGTTTCTATTAATGGGATAATTATCATCACAGAATTTCTTCTGTTTAGTAGCAGATACTATTCTCAAATAGTATAGCAGCAGATACATAATAGTATGGGCTCATAATAGAGGGCTTTCCTGGTGGCTCAGCTGGTAAAGAATCCACCTACAATGAGGGAGACCTGTGCACAATCCCTGGGTTGGGAAGGTCCCCTTGAGAAGGGAAATTCTGCCAGTATTCTGCCCTGGAGAATTCCATGGACAACAGTCCATGGGGTCGCAAAGAGTCAGTCACAATTGAGCAGCTTTCACTTCACTATTCTCAAAAGGATAATATGTGGTAAAGCTACAAAGGAGATTGGAATGACAAATGTTTTTGAAGGGCACATTTTTGATACTTCTTATGAGCTCTGTTCTATGGGCACTTGGTCGGTCTTTGAAATTTACCAGTAAGTCATCCCTTACTAAATGCTAAGTGCAGCAGGTAAGTTCACAGGCTTCTACCCAGCAAACCCTCTTCTGAGATCTTGCCCTTTGTCACCTTCCCATTTCCACCCCTCCGAGAAGGCGATGGCACTCCACTCCAGTACTCTTGCCTGGAAAATCCCATGGATGGAGGAGCCTGGCGGGCTGCAATCCATGGGGTCACTAAGAGTCGGATATGACTGAGCGACTTCACTTTCACGCATTGGAGAAGGAATGGCAACCCACTCCAGTGTTCTTGCCTGGAGAATCCCAGGGATGGGGGAGCCTGGTGGGCTGCCGTCTACAGGGTGACAGAGTTGGACACGACTGAAGTGACTTAGCAGCAGCAGCATTTCCACCCCTGCTGACTGTGCAGAATTTTAGAGTGAAGGGCAAAAACTTAATTACAGCACTTAAAAATATTTTTAAGTATGTTAAGCATTTAACCTACTTCTACATTATCCAATCATGTATGTTTCCTCACTAGGTTTCACCAAGAGATAAAGGCGATAGAGGATACCAAGCTGGACTTCTTTTTTGCTGTACAAAAGTTATCTTTCACATCCTGTTATAAAAACATTTCAAATCACATGGATGAAGTTTTCCTTTATACAATGCTGACTGCTATGAGGGGCTTCCCTCAGAGCTTAGTCAGTAAAGAATCTGCCTGGAATGCAAGATACCCAGGTTCGATTCTTGGGTTGGCAAGATCCTCTGGAGAAGGAAATGGCAACTGACCAGTATTCTTGCCTGGAGAATCCCATGGATAGAGGAGCCTGGCAGGCTACACAGCCTATGGGATTCCAAGAGTCGGACACAACTTAGTGACTAAACCACCACCACAATGCTGATAAATGTAACTAGTTTCAAAATATTATCAGTGGCTGCTTTTTTGTTCCGAATCATAGAATTGGACCAGATTCCATGCCAACTTCAGACCTTCCTCCGAATTTAGAAATGTTTAATGATATTACACTCCTTTCAAAAGCAGTGTTGTCTGCTGTTAGTAATGAGATTCTCTAAGAGGCTGGGCAGACTCCTGCATTCAATAGTAGGTTAAGTATACGGCTCCAAAGACCTGACTTCCGAGATTCAAGGCTGAAACACCTTTTATCAGGTACCTGTTGAGATGGATTTGTACAATAAGCCTCAATGTTTTAAAAGGCAAAGACTTGGTTTGGCTATTTCACATTTGACTCTATTTTTCTAAATATATTGACTTTCTCAACTTTACCCAGAAATTGAAGTTTACAAAACCATTACTCATAGATTACCCCGAGGTTTGACACACCCAGACTCATCTTCATGAGTGTTACAAGTGCACACCTCGCAGAGGAGATGACAAAGTCTGACTCCTTCTATTCCCCCAGAAGATTAACTGTGACAGATGAAGTCTTTTAAGGAAAGGCACACTTCACATTATGGATTAAACTAACATGACAGAAGCCCACTCTGAGTGTGAAAAGAGGAACAAACGCTGGATTACTTTACGGCTACTCTACCAAAGCCTATTTTACACTGCAGAATACAGCCAATATTCTTAACCATAAACACACACAGCTAAGAGGAAAAAAAAACCTGAACCCCATAAGCCAAAAATAACCTGCTTCTGCTAACCTCAGGTACTAGCACACCCCAGGATACAGTACAGCACGGAGGAGGAAGAGGGAAAGACTCAAAGACTCTCCATGTGTCAAGATCTTTTACAGCTGAAGACCATTCCCTGCTGTAATCTGAAGCTGCTAAAAACAAAGTCACTAAAATAATACCACAACAGTACTTTATATAGCCTAATGACAAAAGAAACATTTTTTGCTCCTTACCAAGGTATGTAAGGCTGATATTACTGGTATAATGTATCCTAAAGTGATAAAATAAAAAAAGGCATGGTAAAGACTGCTTTATTGGTGGCAGCTAATACAAGTCAATAAATATTGATCCCCAAAGAACTCAGTTATATATCAGATTACTGGTCCACAGAGAGCTGAATGGAATTGAACCAACTGATTGCTGGCAGAATAAACTGAAGTCAATCCTGCTTCTTGGGAAATGAAGCCACAGCCAGTTCATACATGGCATATGCCGTTCCTAAAAAATGAGAAGAAACAAAATAAGAACTTAAGAAATCTTGAGGTTTAAATGTATAAACCCAATATTCTAGCTAAAAAGTTGTAAGGTAAAGGCAATCTTGGTATTAAGACTACTTTTGTGAGAACATATGAAAGTATTTTGATACATGCTAGCAAAATTTAAAATATATATATAACAAACACATTTAGTATCATTTCAATATTAATTATCTTGTACAAGAAGTGTTAGACACAGGAAAATAATGTATTTGCTAACTTAATGGTACATAAAAATTTAAAATAAGATTAAGAATATATAACCTAAGATTGCCTAAGAAATGCTAAGAATGATTCAAAAGCCAAAGAAGATCAAATATCCAAAGCTTTCCCTGATGTGTATCATCAATATAAAACCAAGGAAGAGTGACATATAATTTTTAAATAATCAAATCTATAAATAAGAATTTCTGATTTAGGACTTTACCTTAATAAAGCCCAAATGTTGCTCTCTGGTTGTTATCCATAAACGCCCCTTCACTACATTCAACTCAAGTCAAAGAAGGCACCTTGGCACAAGCAAGGGGACTTTGTAGGGTTCAAATATCAGCTATTCCACAAAGAAGTGATATTATCTTGGGTAACTGACATAACCCCTTCATGGATTACAGCCTGGTCTCAGCAAAGGGGCTTGCGTAATTCAATGAGTCTATGAGCCAAGCCACGCACAGCCACCCAAGATGGATGGGTCATAATGAAGAGTTCTAACAAAACGTCGTCCACTCGAGGAGGAAATGGCAAACTACTTCAGTATTCTTGCTTCCACCATGAGGGGAGCCTGGTGTGCTGCAGTCCATGGGGTTGCAAGGAGTCAGACATGATTTAGTGACTAAACAATAACAAAATTAACCTAACTTCATCTTTAAAAGGAGGATACATTACAGACTTAATACAAGGGTTATAGGAACCCATGTATGTCGCTTTCCTACCAACAGAACGAGCACACAATAACCACTAATACATTATGTTCCCTTCTCCCCTAGGGAGGAATCATTCAAATCCCTAACTCTGCTCCTGGAATACCAATTTGTGATAGTCCAATCACAAATACCAATTTGTGATTGCTAATACTGAATAATGGACCCACCCAATTCACAGAAAAAATATCAAAGCGGTTTACATGTAGTGAGAAAAGTACTGTGTTCACAAGGTTTTATTTCCATCATAAATACATATGCACATGGTTTACATGTAAACTGTGTTTCTATTATGCACCACAGTCAAAATACGTAAGAACCCGTTACAGGAGACGGGGAGCAGCAGCTATCTTGAGTCCTCCAAAGGCCTGCACAGCCACCAGAGGCACGTTCCCAAAAGCCACCTCTATCACAAGATAATCATCAAACTTAACTGGCTAATTTTTTTTAAGACACGAAACTGTTCTTATACAATGTGTATCAATCATCTTGAGTCATTGTATGTGAAGCAATTAAGACCTCAGGTTCTGGGGACAGACTGCCTGTGTTAAAACACTGGCACAGTGAGAGCAATGACGCTGTCAGCTGTCCCTACTATGACTTTGCTATAGAGCAAACATTCCACCAACTTACCACCAACTGTAAGAATCATGGTGGCTCTATACAGGAGGGCATCAGCTATCCCTCCCTTCAGATGCACTGGAATTCCATTATCCTCCTAGGATAAATAATAATTAATACATGTGTCATTTGCTTCCAACTAAATGAAAAAGATTAATCCATTCATATGAAAGTAAGTGGCTTCTTAGACACTTGGAACTGAAATATTTTAAATATCAAAATTAAAAAGGTCTGTAATTTTTCTGATTCTTTCTCTACTGCAACTACTGTTAAAAAACTCGTAAAAGTCAACATTCTTTATCTTTTAAAGTTAATTTCAGATCAAAAAAAGATGCTCTCTCCAAGGAAAATATAAACAAGCTATGAAAATATATTGAGTTCATCAATTTTAAAAATGCAGTAATCATCAAACTTTAGATTTGGTTATAGGGCTCTTCCTTCCCTTAAAAAATGGGGAGAGTATTCTGGTTTATAACCCTAAATTACATCTTCAGTCCCCCATCCAGCACCTGGCATATAGTAGATATTTTATACATCTATTAAATATGTTTTATTTTTTGTAGCATACAAGACAGGATTTTTTTAACCATTTAGAATTTTCTTTATGAAAAACCAGAGATCACAATAAAACAAAAAATCAATAACCTAACTACTTATAAAAGGTAAACTGCTATGTGAAATTAAGTCTTTCCTAAGGAGAAATCCACTGTTAACAGCAAAATATATATCCTTAATTTTTTAAAGCTTATATTGTCAAAGCTTCTAAATTATGCATATACTTCTTTAATACATGAAATGAGATTGTGCTATATAATGATCTATCACACTATTTTTCACTCAATACTTATCTTAAAAACCACTGTTAGTCCATCTAAACCTACTTTGTTCCTTTTAATGGCTACATAGCATTCCACTGTGTAAAAAGTATCATAATTAGTCAATCCTTTATTAATGCGTGTTTAGGTTGGAATTTTTTTTAATATTAAAATCCTACACTGAATAAAAGCCTATTTTCTACTTTTATATATTTATGCTACTATTCTGTAGGAAAGATCCTTTCTGCGTGTGTGTGTGTAATTTTTACTTTTTGGTCACACCTCACGGCATGTGGGATCTTCAGTTTCCCAACCGGGGATCCAACCCATGCCTTCTGCGTTGGAAGTGCAATTTTAACTCTGGACTGTCAGCAAATTCCCTGTGTAGCAAAGATTTTTAAAATGGGAGTCCTGGATCATAGCGTATGTAACTTATTTCTAATGATACTTTCAAACACCCTGTAAAATTTCTGTACCAATACTACAACCTGGCATGTATCAATGTACTGTATAGGAAGATACATATATCCCATACCTGGCTATCATAACCTATTTTAAATCTCCTAAAATTCTGACAATCAATCAGGGGAAAAAGTAGCAACTTGTTATTTTAATTTGCATTTCTTACTGATTTATAGCTCTCTGTATAATAAGGATATTGACTTCATTAATTTTAAAACTTTTCTCTCAATTTGTCACTTAGCTCTTGTAACCACAGAACATTTGAAATTTTCATGTCACCAAACCGTGCAATTTTTCTCCTTTACAGCTTCTAGGCTTTGTAAAGACTTTCTTAGGATGGCTCCTAAGATTAAACCTGAGTGTGATCATCATTCACGGATATTAAATGTAACAATGTACACCTTAAGTAAAAATCAGGTACAACCTAAACACATACAATTTTTACTTGTCAAACATACCTCAGTAAAACTGGAAAAAATTCCCCTATATTATCTTTTAGTTTTTTTTTTGAGGGAGAAATATTTACATCTAAAATTAATCTTTTAATATATAAAATATAGCAGGGATGTAACTTTACTTTCTTCATAAAACCAGCCAATTTTTCCAATATCAATTTACTGTATCCTTTCCCCACTAATATGAAATACATCTTTAACATGTATCAAGTTTCTATGCATATATTTGTTCTGTTTCTGAGCTCCTTCTATTTGTCCACTACTGTGCAACTACCCCAAAGAGTACCAACCCAAGGTGACCCCTCCAAAAGAAAGGGGTCTTGACCTTTACCCTTCCCCCCTCAATTGTCTGCTGTCTCAAAGGCCTCCTGGTTATAGCAAATGCCCAGTTAGCTATCAATAGGCAGTTTCTTATTATTCTTTTGCTAACACAGCAGGATTGCTAACAAGCACATTTACCTCATACTGCCAACTTTCAGTAATCTAATTTTACAAGTAATACCTATAAAATACTTCAATACCTGAAACAGCTTTTGTTTCTCTGGAACCTTATTTTCAAACTGCCTGCGTGAAGCAGTACTTATGGTCCTCTTAGCAATCTGACGGAGAGCCTGAAATTTAAAAATCCATATGTTAGACTTAGGGCTTAAAGAAACCCTTAACCATTTCTAATCTTTAGTACTACAGAAAAGTNGTTTCTCTGGAACCTTATTTTCAAACTGCCTGCGTGAAGCAGTACTTATGGTCCTCTTAGCAATCTGACGGAGAGCCTGAAATTTAAAAATCCATATGTTAGACTTAGGGCTTAAAGAAACCCTTAACCATTTCTAATCTTTAGTACTACAGAAAAGTGAAACTGACAGTTAAAACATATCTGATTCGTCAATAACAAAGCTATAATCGAGCACTCAGGTTTCCCTCTTTGTTTCCTGCCCACTGCATTTTACATTGCATCCTGAATTAACAAATACATTCAAGAAGTAATTCATGTAGATTTTGAGCGAAAAAAATCATGACATATATCTGAACTGAACCAGTAACAATATGAGGAAAACATACTGATACATAGATATTATAAAAATAAACAATGGTTACAAAATAACACTAGAATCAAAGTTTTTTATTTAAAACTGTAGCAGAGTATTAAAAACCTATTAGTTGGTATCAAATAAACTGGCATGATTCCTATTTAGTTAAAATTCTTCCCTCATTACATTTTTCCTCAAAAATCAATAGGGTATAAATCTTTTACCAGAGAGACTTGCGTTACATATCCAGTTGGATTAAAACAACAAATATGCACTCCATTTTCTAAAATAAATAATATATATTGAGAAGATCAAGTCTTGCTGGATAATTACCAAAGAAAACGACCACGGTTACACTTTCCTTTTCTTTCTCAAAATTTGGGGAAACTATTTCACATGCTAAAAGTCGGTGGAGGAGTGAAGGACACTGCGGAAAACCGCCTGGTGAGAGCAACACGACCCTTCGGCCATGAATGCTCCTAAAGTCCCACCCAAAATTGAGAAGATTGTTTTCAAACTGCCTTCTGACACCCATAAAGCCTACAACCACTGAAACTCAANGGGGGGGTCAGAAACGAGAGGGCAAATTTGGAGGGCTTGCTGCCTCAGGCTGGCAGGGCACATTCCGTGATTGGACTTGCTAAGCACAGCAATTATCGTACAGATAGCAGTCCTGCTTAAATAACCCCACATGACAAGTGCCCACCGCCAAGCGGCTATAAATATAAAAACAGCTACCCCATACTGCAATAAATATCTGTCCACCTTTTCACAAACATAATTATTCCATTGTCATTTCAAAAAGAAAGCTGATGATATATGGGTTCAGCTAGGTGAAATGTGTAGATAAAATAACTGAAAATCCTTCTAATCTTTAGGGTTAGACCCGTTACTTGTTCCCAGTTCTTTTCCTCACCAATTTTAATACCTATTTATTAATTTGTATATTTATAAACTATGAATAACCAATTCATCTCTTGCCTAGATTGGGACTGAAAGGACGTGGTTTATTCTCCACTCTGAATTATGCACTGTAATCAAATACTTGAACATAATTACCAGGGGCCAACAGCTGGGGCATAGAGATTTTTTAATGGATTGTCTATAATTTGTAACTGTTAAAGTTGTATATGCTCTTATGTTTTCTCCATTTAGCCAACTGGATAGTAATTAAGAACAGAAATTATGTGAATTTCTTACCATTCCCCTGGGACTGCTTAAAGGCGGTAACCTACTACCCAGCAGATGAATTAATGATATATCTAGATTTACAGTTTTGTCCAAAAAGAACCAAAGAGGCACATAAGATAGATTCTAAAGTAGATGTAGAGCCTTATATTAGTGTCATTACAATTTTCCCCTTATTAATGTGTCATTCCACGAGCATATAAACACATTCCCAAATTAAACAAGTCTCCTATGAGTTCAGTTACCATTTCTCTTCTCCACCATAAAACAGATTTCCTTATACTTTTTCCCTTCCACTCCTAATGTTTAAACTGTATCAGTTTTCCTCTTTTCCATCTATCAGCTACATCTAACACAGTAGATCATTCCCTCACAGTATCTGTTCAGTTTTTGGTGTGGAAATAAATCATATAGCAATACAGTATTAACGTGTATAGCTCGAAAGGTGATCCCAATGAGGCTTTCACACACTCCTCCTTCAGTGGTTCTATTTCAGAAGCGGCCACTGTTAGTTTCCTTTCTTTGATCCTCATCCTCTCAGTTTCTGAATTTCAGATTACAACTTCTACACCGCTCCCTCTTGTGACTTCATCCAGTGCCATGAAACATCATTTGTGTGCAGACAGCTTCCCAATCTGACTTTCCCCTTGCACTCCAGACATCCCTACTTAGATGTCTGATGGGCATCTCGAACTTAACAAAACTGAATTCTACACCTTATTTCTAAGCTTTCTCTGTAATTTTACATCAAGCCTCAAACTTGGGCTGTTTTCTATCATATTCTGTAACTAATCCATAGGAATATCCCGCTGGCTGCACTTTCAAAATACATGAATCTGACCACTTCTTGTATCTCCACAGCTACCACCACTCAAGGCCAAGTCAGCATCTATTGCTTGCATTACTGCAAAAAAGAAAAAAAACTTTTAAAATGGTTTCCCTGCTTCTACTCTTCCACTCAGTGTATCTTCCACACAGCAACGATCCTTTTAAGGACTTAAATTAGATAATGACTCTGCTTAAATCTTTTTCTTCACTGTTGTATCCCCAGCACCTAGAATTGGCATGTTAGAAAATGCTCAGTAAATACTGGTTAAGTGAATAGTACACTGTACAAAACAGCGAATTCATTTTACTGAGTATAAAATTTCACAAAATCTTTCTTAATACTTGTACTCCTTTCAATCGAAGAAGGCAATGGTACCCCACTCCAGTACTCTTGCCTGGAAAATCCCATGGATGGAGGAGCCTGGTGGGCTGCAGTCCATGGAGTCGCTGAGTCAGACAGGACTGAGCGACTTCACTTTCGTGCATTGGAGAAGGCAATGGCAACCCATTCCAGTGTTCTTGCCTGCAGAATCCCAGGGACGGGGGAGCCTGGTGGGCTGCTGTCTGTGGGGTCACACAGAGTCGGACACGACTGAAGCGACTTAGCAGAGTTGGACTCCTTTCAATCATTTTTCAGTCCGAGGGTCCCTCACTCATCATCCCCTTGGCTCTGTAAACTGACTTTCCTGACAGAAAAACACAGCTGAAATTTGCCTGGGTGCCTATCAAACTTTAATTTTCCCAGGCACACTTGAAATTTGTTACCTGATTTGTTAACTTCATTCTCTGAAGCAGAGTATTTATTTTCAAAATAGGTTCTTTTCCAAAACATCCATCTGGGGTTCTTTTGTAATATCAGAAAATTATTAAAAATGACTCTTTCATTGAAAATCTTTCCTTCTGAGAACTCAAAAACTTTGCAAGAGAACTGGCAGTATGCTATTTAGGTATGTGGAAAATCTGAGGTGGGTAATGGTTAATTTTACTTTTGCTGTAAGATACCTTTCTGGATGTAGATGTGAAAGTACTAAGTGAAAAAAATTCAGTTACTGAGGCAGTTACCAAATCACAGTTAACTCAATCTTCCTTTTTCTTAAAAAAAAATGACAACACTTACTTTCATCCTGCCTAGAGCTCCTCTACATAAAAAGCAGAGGAAAGCCAGAATAGAGTTTTGTGTGACTGGGATGTATTTTAACTCTGGAATCACCCTTAAGCCACTTAAAGCTTTACAAAAATAATGTAGCAGAATGGCTTCATGTGAAGTTTAATGTATTAAAAACTACTAGCTTGATAAAAGATAGATATAATTTCATATTTTCTTTGATTATTACACAGGAATCAGGAAACATTTGGCTGTCTCAACTACTATTATTATTAAATAATTTCTCTAACTGCAAGCTGCAGTCTTTTCATCATCAAAGTTAGGGATTGGGCTAATGATCTTTATCCTTGGATCTAAAATCCTATGTATGAAAAATACTTTCATAAAACCACAATATAAGTTCACTCCTGTTGAACAATTTGTTTGCTACCCCCAATAAGTTATTATAAAGGTAACACCTTGTGATGTGCTCACAGGATAACTTTAAACCCCCGCCCCTTATTACAAAGACAATACACACATAGGAGTAAATTATGATGCAGACACAATGACTCTCTGGTAACTGATACGGGGTTGCTACGGGAAGCTCAAGGAAAGCTGTGTTCATTAGGAACATTTTTAAAAGGCTGAATATTACAAAGTCTGGTAGAATTAAGGGGCTTCCCTGATGGCTCAGAGGTTAAAGCGTCTGCCTGCAATGTGGGAGACATGGGTTCAATTCCTGGGTCGGGAAGATCCCCTGGAGAAGGAAATGGCAACCCACTCCAGTACTCTTGCCTGGAGAATCACATGAACGGAGGAGCCTGGTGGGCTACAGTCCACGGGGTCCTAAGAGTCGGACACGACTGCGCAACTTCACTTTCACTTTTCTGGTACAATTAAAACAAATGGGGAAAAGGTTAAAAGTCATTCCACACTTAGGGCAAACACGTGATTAATAACAGGTATCATAATCATCAAGTATAATCTCCTACAGGAACTGTAAAACAGAGGCCTGGATGGGAGTGAAGAGAAAAGAAAAATATTGCAAGAACCTGGAAGTTAGAACCTACATCTGTCATTTAATAGTAATCTCTCTCTCTCTTTAGTTGCTAAGTCGTGTCTGACTCTTGCAACCACATGGACTGTAGCCTGCCAGGCTCCTCTGTCCATGGGATTCTCCAGGCAAGAACACTGGAGTGGGTTGCCATTTCCTTCTTCAGGGAATCTTCCCGACCCAGGAATCGAACCTGGATCTCCTGCACTGCAGGCAGATTCTTCACCGACTGAGCTATGAGGGGAGCCCTGAACAGTAATATGAAGGAAGGCAAATTTCATTATTTATACCTATTTATCTGTAAAATGGAGATACTAGTACCCATCAGCAAGTGGCTGTGAAGGTGAAATGATACAATTCAGTAAATGTGAGCTATTATCACAGGAGGAAATGCTGGAAAGGAGATAAGGGTCAACAGAGAAAGTATCCAGGTAGAAGGCACAGCAGATGCAAGGTGAAGAAAAGATGGTGAACAGATCTCTTGGGGAATGGCATGCAAGTAGTTTGGTTTCGTAGGACAAATGGAAATGTAAAGCAGTAGTGGAAGACAGGAGGTTTTTAATGATGAGCTTTAGATTTTATTCTGAAGGTGTTTGGGCCATTTAAAGGTTTAAGTGGCAAATGCTTTAGAGTCAGAACTCTATTTCAAGATCATTCTGGTAGTAGTGAAAAGGCTGGACTGGTATGAGTTACTAGGACAAAGAGTCCATTAGCAGGACTTGACGGGATTGCTACCCAGTCCAGTAGTCTTGCCTGGAGAATCCTCATGAACAGAGCCTGGCAGGCTACAGTCATGGGGTCACAGAGTCAGATACGACTAAGGGACTAACACATTATAAGAAATCCAAACAAAACCTGACGTCAGCAGCAAGAGAGATGGAGCTAAAGGAATGTAGGTTAGAAGATGGGTTAGAGAGTCAACAATGAGGAAGCACCTTCAAAAATCAACAGAGTGTAGTGATTTATCAGACTGGGAAGTTAGGGAGGTGAGCAGATTTCTGGCTTAACTCATAAGATGGTTGCTCATACCATTCACCACACTGAGTAATGTTAAGAGAAAGCCCAGGCTAGGATGGGATGGGCTCAGCTGATTTGACAAAAAGTTGTTCACTGAGCGCCATTTTTCTATACTTTGTGCTAAATGCTTATCATCTATCACTTGCTTTATTCTTCAAATCAAAATCTGTCGAGTGGGTATTAAAACCCCCATTTTACTGGCAAGGAAATGATAAGTAAATGATTTAGGAGATGAAGTTATCTGAAGATACAGTTTATATATTTAAGAGCCAGGTCAGCCTGATTCTAAAAACTGTATTATTCTACAGAATCTTTCAGATGCAGATTGATAGTGAAGAGGCCACAGTGCAACAGTGTGGCGAAAGGCTAGCCGAAGACAGCATTAAAATATAATTTCCCTTTTACAAGCTTTGTTGTGAATAAAGGGAAGATAACACACCCCAGGGATTATTTCAGACCACTGATTCAACTGTTATTTGACATGTAATTGTAAAGCTATTTTTTTCCTGTGGACAAAGGACAAGCAATGCAGAAAGCGGCATATCAGTCTTCACAGTAAAAGTGGTGAACGGTGAGTTCAGTCTTCTTCCACATCACCCTTTCATAGAAATGCCTGTGACATACAGATAAGCTCACATTAATTTAAAAACACATCAAAATCACCAAAATGTACTCCAAGGTGGTTCCACTTTAAGATAGTGGATCAGAGCCCCAAAAGTTTGTCACTCCAGTAAAATGAAAGAAAAGGAACTGAAAGAGATATTTTTAGATACGTCACCTTAGATGAATCTCAAAGGCATTATGCTGAATAAAACAAGCCAGCTTCAAAAGGTGACATATGAATACATTTATGACATTTCAGGAGACAAAACTATGGGGGTGGAAAAAAGATCAGTGGTTGCCTGGGTTCATGGATGGAGGAAAGGGTGACTATAAAGCTGTACAGTAGAAAGGAGACTTGGGATTGTGGTTTTGCTCTGTACTCTAAGATGGTTACACAAATCTATACATGTGTTAAAATTCACAAAACTGTACAAGAACAAGAAGTAATAACAGTCTAAAGAACATTTTAAAAAATACACCCTAAAAAGATGGAGAGTAAAAAGAAGACAGAAACAGAAATCAATTTCAGCAGATTTCTGGAAAACAGAAAGGAGATGGAATATGGCTGAGCAGGACAGAGGGAGTCACTATCTAAAGGGACTGCAAGGGGACGGATGCCACCGAGAAGCATGCTGATGGGTTCCAAAACCCCTGAGCAGCTCAGACTTGAGAGCAGAAGCTATAGCAGAGTGGAGTCAAGGGACCGGCCTGAAAATGAGTAGCTGAGAACTGTACACAACAGAATGGTCCAATCCCCAAGATCACCTCTCTGCCTCTCGGCCAAATACCACCTCTCACCTCCGTCAGGTCTCCCACAGGCAGAAGACGAGAATTTTTATCTGGAAAAAGAAATGGGAGACAACTAGGTGGACAGCATATACAAAGAGACAGGTATAGCAGAAATATGTGACGTGGAAACAGACTGAGGGGAGGACAAGGCAGAAGCAGAGAGCTCAGAGCAGCAAGACACAGATCCTCCTTCAACCGTTCTTTTTGCAGAAGACTAGAGAATTCATCCCTAGAAAAACTGAACAGTCCCACAGAAAAGGCCTCCAGCCCAAGGACTGGCTCCCTGACAGTCATTCCCTAATGCAGCGCTTCTCAAAATTCAGTCTTCTACAGTTGCTGACCTGCCAACCATTTATTACTTGTCTAAGCATTTTATCATGAGCAGTAGTTCTGAGAAGCACTATGCTAGGGAGCCATCACCTGTCAAGCCCTAGCCCATAAACAAAGAGCTTTCAATAAGTTTTTGGGGTCCATTCATACACAATAGATTGCTCAGATCAGCCAGAAATAGGAAATTCACCTACATGAAAAACTGAAAATAGCTCCAGTAAACAAGAGGGTAAATTAGGCCACAGCAGATCCAACACAGGAGGGTGCAATGAGAGCATGGAGTAACAGCTGTGTAGCTCACCAAAAAACCACCAGGACAGACTGGCCAAGAAGGACAAATACAGGACAGCCTTCCTAGTAAAAACAGGGAATCAGGTTATCTGACATTTGGAGACAAAACCCATCGAGAGACTAACAATGAGAACATGATGGACCTGCCAGAAAAGCTAGAAAAATTTTAAGACAGGCTTCCAGAAAGTTACGTAATGTTAAAAAAGTAGAATGATTATTAATTCCGGGAAAAATGTACAAAGTATAATCCTGGTGCTCTCCTTTGCGCTACTGAATACAGTATTTTAAAAGTCATAATTAAACAATAGGTAATGTGTTTATTAAATATAACTATGTAATAGGAGAAGGGGAAATATGTGTGTTAGCTAAATCATCAGGTAATGGCATCAAGAAGACAATAAGGTCTCAAGATATTAAATCAAGCAATAGTAGAAAAGGCATGTTATTTAGATACATCAAGACAAATACCAAAAGTAACAACCTTTGAAGTCAAAGTGATCACCCCTAGAAAAGCTGGGGCAGGTACTGCTGTTTTTTTTTTATCTTAATGCCTTCAGATATTTTTTTAACTGTGTAATTAGTTTGATAAATTTTAGATATATAAAAGAAAATAAGGTCACCACGGTCTGACTCAATTTTAGACATATTTATTCTGAAATTTCAAATGACATCAGGGGAAATATGATTTCTGTGTTTACTGAAGGGCATGGGCAAGAAACCAGCTCTAATACACTTTGCTAGATTATCTAAACACTTCATTTATGCATCAAATCCTCCTTGAAACAGCACTTCCTTACTCTCTCCATCCTCCCCTCAAAATAACCAGGTTCACAAAGAACAGAATTCCGCAGCTTAACCAGCACAGGATGAAAGAGTAATACGAAGGCAGTGTCTCCAAGAAGACAGGAGATGAGAGGCGTAACAGCACAACCATTAAGCCTACCCCTCAGCTGCTCCTCTTTCTTGTGCCCCCTCCCTACCTTCTTCATTATTTTCATCACCCTTGTCTCCCTACCAGTTTTTCATTTTCTATTTACCAAAAATTTCCCTTGCTCTAATACCAAATCTAGCCTGTCTGCCTATAACCGAGGTTATAATCTGACCACTTCCTAAGAAGAACAGATGCTGCTCAGTAGTGTAGATATATCTTGCAATTAATGCTGTCAGAGTGACTAATACATATATAGATGGCAGTCAGATCTAGGCATGGAAATGTTAAAACTTGGACTCATTGAGCTTGGGCTCAAATTTAGACCTAAATATTAACAACAATACTGGGGCACTGTTTTTTTAGCAAGACACTTAAACATAGCAAAATTAATATTTTTCATTTTTATTAATACAGAATATACTAACAGTAAGTTACTTTCAATATAATCAAGGTTACAAATAAATTGTCACCAACCAATAAACAAATAATAGTCACTTGACTCTTCTCTTGGTTGAATAATTCTCTATTAGGTAGTACAGTTATTTTTACCAATTTATTTTTAAACTGCTTTATGATTTCAAAGAAATTTCTTAGTCTTTATGTATTAAATAATTCCATCAATTGGGAACTTCATATATTACAATTATTTCCAGCAAGTTAATGTATTCTTCAATGCCTTCTACTCAACCTAGTTGTCTTAAAATGCATTCTGATTCTTTGAAAGCTGAGTATGACACTGGTGTTTCCAAAAAGTGAGCATAAAGCCCGTAAGGAAGAAATGTTTTCCTTCCTTCCCCCAGTCACGGAGGCCATATGAGTGTTCCACATTCTTTGTATTTAGCAACAGGAATCCCTTACAACTCAAATGGCAGCAGACAAGGGAGAATATAGGCCATCAATGTATTTGTAAAAACAGATAAAACTCCAAATATATTTTAAGATTCCATCTTCACCACAGATGACAAAGGGTTGGAGAGGCTCTTCAACTTTTCTGTAGCAGCAATCCTGGTCCTCCAGTTAGAAAACGAGACGCAGGATGGCAGTCCTTAAACAGCACAAACTCAATCTGCAAATACTGGGAGAAGCCCTCTCCCCTACTGATACGTCCCACAAAATACACTGCCATGTGCAAAAGGGTCAGTTATCAGAATAAATAACCATATTCTGAAGGACTGACAAAAACAAAGAATAGTTTTACACAAAGAATACCCTATGCACTCAGAAATTTCAGGATAACCAAACATTAAGTACTTCATGCAAGTAATATTCTGTTAAGTATGAACTACAAGTTCTTTTAACTGAATTTCATATTGTACAAAACTTAAGTGTGGCACATTTCTACTATTACCATTACATTATTTTTTTTTAAAAAATTAGTCAAAATTGATACATTACACAGACCTTTCGATTTAAAATATAACCAAAGGAAACCATTACAAACTCTTAATTCAAACAGGCATTTTTCTATACAAACATATGAGTTATTTTAGTCTAAAAAAAATAGCCATTTCAACGCAATTAAGCCACCTCTGATTGAGACATACATTTCATGCATGTGAAAAAATAAGTTTACATTCAAGAATCAGTTCCATAGCAAACAAATTACAGCATTTATTCAAGAAGGAATATTAAAAATAATTCCAGTTAATAGAAAATAAAATAACTCCAAACATATATAATTTATCGTGTACAGACTCCAAAATCTCCAGAATTTAATTAGGAAATTTAGAGAATTTCTTTTGAAAGTACGTCTTAGAAAAACCAACCAAAACAATTGGTGCCATAACTAAAGAGAATGTCCGTACACATCCACATTTGACCTGTAAAAACTGGATGAAATATAGAGGAAATAAAGATTACTGTTTTCTAAAATCTCAGAAATATAATATTAGTACTTAGGTCAAAACACTTACCTGCAAATTAAAAACAGCTTGAGGTATTTCCAATGCTGAAGCAAATTTCTGAATGTTAAATACCACAAGAATGAAAACAGTCTCCTTTGAACATTTATACCTGGTTTATAGTTGAGACAGAAGACAAGGTCTGCCAAGAAGTTTTCCCATCTCACCTATATTCTTGGATCCCTGATGAAGTGTAAGCTTCAAGGGAAATGGTCACATGTCAAAATAGCAAGTAAGATGAGTTTCCTGACTGCAACATCTTAGCCAAAATGGAAAGTGGAATTTTAAATTCTCCTGAGACCCACCTGACCTCTTCAGACACGAGCATTAATTCCTATGCTAGCCAGGTTAAGCATGTCCTTTGAAATCAAATTTAAGCTTGACAACTGTACTGGATAAGCTGAATACAGGAGTCACCTCAACAAAGATGGTACTTGAAGCCTTTACACACGACACATGAAAATGATGAAGTGTTTTATTTAGATTTGGTCTTTCTTCATCTTTTTGTAACTCTGGATCCTGAAAGGTTAGTAAGTCGTTATACTCATCCATCTTGTAATCCCGTTCTTCACACAACAGGCACACATATACAGTATCACATGCCAACATATTATCATCAACACAGCACAAACATATAAGCAGCAGACGCGTTTCACATGAAGGAGGCTCTATGCATCACACAGCCTGTCCCAATAAAAGAAACATCATAATGCCATCTCAGCAGTTACAGTGTTGATATGATCAGTATCGCTAATCTGTTTTATACCCGTCATATATTTTCGTAAGTCATCCATAAGGAAGAAGCAGAAGACAAAGACTGCTTTTTAAAAAATGTTATGTGCCAACTTCAAAAATGACATACTAACCAGAACATCAGCATTTGAAAGCTAGGTTGAATAGGACTGGCCTTGACGCACATGCAGTAAATTTGTTTTCAGAATATAAAATTAAATGGTAATGTCAGCAGTATTACTACTGTTTCTATATTTATGATTAATTACTAGCAGTACAACTCCCAGAAGGAAGGAGATGGATCCAATAGTGATGTAAGCAATCCCCAAAAATGGATTTTTTCCTCCCATCCATGAAATGGTGCTCAAGATCATCCGCTTCCGTCCATCAAATGAATGTACAGGATAATCTGAAGAGTGTATAGGAAGACGTCCATGTCTTTAAAATACAACTTAAGTTGGCATTTAATTCCTTGTCATTCATTGGTATAATTCTATGATAGATACCTTACTCATATGTTCTAAATCACAAAATAATTATGTAATTATTACCCTAAAGGATTGATTTCACAAACTGTTAGTAGTAGAAGCCAATATAGTTTACAAGCAAAAGCAACTAAATTTAAGAGTGACATAATTTCTCATTTCTCAGATATTTCTGTTCTCATTACACAAGAGGGAGTAAAAGGCCTGTAATGTGAAAAATATATATTTCAGATAAACAGTAATGAAACCCATAGAAGAAAATGAGGTTGACAGACCAGGAGAAATAGGAAGAATGAAGGGACTGGGGCACTTTTTGAGCACTGAGCTCAAAACGCATGTGCAGCAAGAGTGTCATTCTGAGAAGGAGGGAGGACTCAGCACAAGACAGAAAGCATGACATTGAAGTTTTAGATGGCGGACTTGGAGCAATGAGAAAACTCACAGTGTGACACAGAGTCAATGGCTAAAACAGAGTGGAAATGAAGGAAGAAATGGGACATCGACATACTGGAGGAGCTACATCCATGGACCAATTCCAGGATTCTGGCAAGAGTCAGGGCAGAGAAGAAGACAGAACTAAATCCCTAAGCAAAAGGTTCACAATTTCTTCAGATGCATCTTCTGAATCAAGTGTGAGAGTTCCCATGTTTCCCCAGCTTCTGTAGCTCCCCAGCCTGGAAGACAGGCCCTGTGACTCCAATGGAAGGCTCAGTTCTACTAGTTCTTAAATCAATCGCAACCCAACCCAGGAATGATTATAAAAGTTCTAACTAACCCAATACTCTATGGGATGTGGTATCAAATCACCCAACCTAGTCTCTCAATATTCCAACCCTAAAAAGGGGGCTGCTACCTACCTTAACTCTAATATCTAGTTCCCCACCTTAGACTCAGTTTTGATAATTAACCCTTGATGTTTTGCAGGTCTCATTTCTGTCTTACTAATTTTCAAAACAGTCTACATTTCTCCTAACAGTTTTCTTGGTGCAAATTATCTGTCAACTAAGAAACCCTGAATGCTCCAAAGCCTTCCCTTTCTTGTGCTGTAGGCTGTAGGCTGCAGGCTGCCCTGTACTTTGGCTACAGCCTCAAGATTATTCTCTCTGCTGCTGCTGCTGCTGCTAAGTCGCTTCAGTCGTGTCCGACTCCGTGCGACCCCACAGACAGCAGCCCACCAGGCTCCTCTGTCCCTGGGACTCCAGGCAAGAACACTGGAGTGGGTTGCCATTTTATTCTCTCTACCAGCCCCTAAGTTGAGTCTGTTTATCTAAAACTGCTGCTACGTGGGCAGAGTTTCAAAAACTTGGACACTTTCAGTCTGTCACTATCAGGTCACGCTCAGGTGTGTACCGAGGTGCAAAATCAATAGACTAAGGATCCAAATAGATCTTTACTATGAAATGAGGTCTATTAATTCAACCATTTATTAATCTAAACTGAAAATATATATTTATAGGTAATTTGGGTTCAGCTCAGTTCAGTTCAGTCGCTCAGTCGTGTCCGACTCTTTGCGACCCCATGAATCATAATTTGGATTATGAAAAATCAAAAATGTAAGATCATCAGCGAACATTTAAATGCTGATATCTGAGCTATTTTCATCCATGATATATACAAGCAATGGACTAGAGATTAAAAGATGTAAGGATTTTGTTTAAAATAAAAGTTAGTGCCCAATATTTCTAGCTTAGGAAAGACTCTGCACCCAGGCTGATATGGACAGGTCTGACTACTTGAGTGAACCAGCCAGGGATGCTGCCTACAGTGGTGGTTGATGCCTTTGGAGTCAGCAGCTTGATTCTGAACCCCAATTTTTCTACTACTTGTGTAATCTCAGATAAGTTACTTAAACGCTCTATGTTCCTGTATTCTTGTCTACAATATGGAGATGATTCACAATGCTTGAAATAAATAATATATGCAAAGTATTTAATGTAACTGACATAGAGTTAAGATGAAATAAATGATATTTATCAGCACTTAAAAGTCTGCCTAAATTATTAAGGTAGAACAATACAGCTAATGATAAAAATGTTTTGGTACTGTAAACAGAATCATTATAAATAATTATGCTGATATGAAGTAACAAATTCATTAATTTTTAATATCTAAAAAAAATTTTGAAAAAAAAAAAAACTGAAACAGTCCAGTACCACCAACACTTATTTGCTCAGCACTAGGTATACTTACCAGCCTTTGTACTAAACTCAATTACAATCTCTCTTGTAAAAATATCTAACTTATTAATAAATATAGCACTACACTTCAAATAATTTACCAAGTAATATGGGAACCCCTGATCACTTTTTCACCAAATAATATGCTTGAATTCTAGTCCAAAGTATACAAAAATTAATTATGTTTCTGGAAGAAACAAGTTAAAAGAGACTTTCTCATACATATACACATACTCTTTTAAAAATGCAGTGAACAAAACTAAAGTACAAAGTACATGCCACATAACTGAGACAAGGTTGGACTACACTCCTTTCAGATTCTTTGAATCTGTATACATGGCCAAAAAAGGATACTGTATGTGATATTCAAATAGTATCGTCCAGCTGGTAATGTTGGATGTAAATCATTTTTCCGCTCTATAAGACGATATAACTTACGAAAAGTAGGTAATGCTGCAGTACGCATCCAAACAATAAAATCCTCATTTATGAAGCCATTATTATCTTCGTCAGAATCCAACATGTAAACTGGTTTAACCCAGTTTACTGGCTTTGTTGTGCCTTAAAAAGGAGAGATGGGAGTGGAATGGGGAGACAAAATATTCAATTTTATTAAGAGTTTCAATGAAAAGTCACACTCTGATAAAACAAAGATATACAACATGAATATTTTCCCTATGTGCAAAAATAGAAATATAGTCATATTCTAAGTCTTAAAATCTAAAGAGAAGTCAATTCTTCACATAAAACCTTAACAAATAATTACAAAGATTTGACTGATATCTCAATTAAGAAATTACTAAAAGTAGGCTATTATGTACCAAAAGGCAGATGACTTAATGCAAAGATGTAATAGTAAGAAACATTAAATTATGAAATAAAGGAGGCAAAGAAAAAAACACTTGGACTTATAAAATTTAAATAAATACTTGTTTAAAATAAACTTTTACAACTTTAAAAGATTATATCTGAAACACATAAGAAAATACCAGAGAAATTCAAGATAAACAGTATATATTTCCTTTAGAATTTTAACACATTAGAAAATGCTATATATTTTACCTAATTTGACATGAAGAAAAGCTGTTTTTAAAAAACCATAAACTTTTTTAAGATCCTAAAGACAGAAAATTTTAGGTATTTCATTAAAATACCTAGATTATGTCTTAAGGGATAACAGTAATACTTTACCTTTGAATCGTTCTTCTAAGGGATCTGTTCCAGGGGGATTTCTGAATTTTACATTTTTATCTGTCCACCAAGCAATACCTTTCTTTTTCAAAGGAATAGGCATAAGATCAGATGCATTGCCAACCTGAAACAATTCTAGTGTATCTGGACACAAGAAAAGAGAGATATTACTAAACATCTACTGAAAATCGATAGTGACAGCTTTACTCTGTGAGAAGTGAGGATCTGGTATTTGCTCCCCAAAGCAGTTTTAACAAAGCAGGCACATGGTGTGCATCTGCGCTCTCGGTATATTTACATGTGAACTAACTATGGTAACTTTATGATCCTAGATGAACCTGCCTTCCCTCAGTACAGTTCCAAGTCATTTTCCTACATGGCTAGCCGATATGTGATAAGGTCAAATATTATAATAATCATGCAAATAAAACAAGTTGCAAGGTAACTCTGCCTCTCCTTCTATTCTTTAAAAAAAAAAAAAAAAAAACACATTGCTAAATAGCTTCTGGCTTACCAAATTCTCTATCTGCACTGTTCAACATGGTAATCACCGGCTATACTGCTACAGAGCCCTTGAAATTATGGCTTGTCCAAATGAATATGTTTTATAACGATATAATATATATCAGATGAGGATTTTATATAAAATAGTATATAAAATATCTTACTAATAACTTTATATACTTAGAACATCACTTACATGCTGAAATGATAATATTTGGGGCATACTGAGTTTAATAAAATATTATTGAAGTTAATTTAACTTGTTTTTATTGTTTTTAATGTGACTATCAGAAAACTTAAAAGTATATACATGTCTCACATTTACGGTTCATATTATATTCATATCAGACAGTGCTGTAGCCCTTTTTTAATGGTATAAATATTCAAAGTTGGTTTATCATATATGAAACCAGAAGTTAACAGAATGTCTCTACTTCTTTCTTCTCAGAGACATAAATTCATTCTTAAAACATAATTCACAAAAGAAAGTCATAAAGCATTCCAATATCCCACTGCATAACTAATATTATATATTTATCTTAAAGCTATTGAACTTTACAATTTCATGTTCCTGTTCAGTTGCTAAGTCCATTATTTCTGTAAGATTATACAAATATTCCTAACTATAGTATACTATATATAATCTTTGTTTATCTCTATATCATACCATTAAACATGCTGTTGGCTATAGCCCCACAAGGAGCAATTGGTTTGTCTTCATTTCTTCGGTAAGGCTCACACTCCTTACTGGGATTCTGATATTCAAAAGGAAAGAAGAGAGAAATTATTATCCAGGCCTCTGAGAGAACTATCAGTTTAATTACTGATTAAAAATTCAATGCCTACATATTTCTTATTTGCAATGCATAGAGTGTCTATCCTATAGACAGATTATAAATACCACATAAATACCACATTTAACTACGCAAAATAGTCCTTAACATCATTGCTTTATAATCTTTCTTTGCATATATTTTGTCACACAGATACATGTCAAAATGAAACATTAAAACATCTTCATACCAACACAGAAATAATAACCACAAACAGTTTTTGATCCAAGAAAAATTAAGAAGCCATCTATTGTCAATCTAGCTATAACGTAATAAAGGGAATCTTAAACTGGAAGACTGGAGCTTCTAGTTCCAACTAATGTACTGTGTAACTTCAGGCAAGTCCCTTGATTTATCTGGGCCTGACTTACAAAAAGAACATGTTCAATTAGATAATTTCAAATTCTGTAATTTGGAGTTAAATCCTCAAATTAAATCCTATGGAAGGAAGGAAAGGAGAGCAGGGAAGAGGGTTGGCTGACTGGAGAGAAGGAAGGAAAAGAAGTCCCAGAATACAGCAGTCTTCTCTAAATTGTGCATCCAGGTTAAAGAAAACAAACATGCTGGCAAGGCAAACAGCAATTCACCTGTCCTCCAGATTCAGTTCTGATTTAGTCCCTACTGAAGATCTCAAGGAAACATGTAAATTGTAGAGTTAATCTAGAGATTCTACGAAGTCTAACATGAGGTATATGTCTGAGTGATTCTGCAATTCCAAGGCCACATTAGGCCATGTCTCAAAACACATAAACAAACCAAGATAGTCTCAATTTGAAATTAACTAGAACCTAGCGTCCTGGGGCTATTCCATTATCTCCAATGTTGTCTTATATCCACACTCATTGGAAAAAGAAATACAGGAGTGAAAAAGACAGGAGAAGGTTAAAGAAATGTGGCAGGGAATCTCATAAAGTCTCTTTAATATTTGACTTCTCAGCTTTTCAGTCCCTACGCCATCTACATTCATGAAGTTATTATTCTAAGGCCATGAAGATAAACAACATATAATTAGCCTATTATTATTTGTTTTGATGAAAACTGTGATTTCAAGAAAAAAAGGTAAATAAACTCTCAGTGTGACATATATATATATTGTAACCACTAAACTCTTGGGGGGCGAAGGAGGGAGTGGAATAGCAACTTCATTTAGAAAACCAGCAAGGCGAGGAGACGGTAGACTTGAGTCCTGAAGAACCGTCTTCTAGCTACTAAGTTACTGAAGAAGTTTTAAAAGAAAGGAAAATATTCACTACCTAGTCATCAGGTACTGAACTAAGCAGTGTTACATACTTTGTAGTAACTGGCTTAGAAAAACCATTTAATGAGTACCTAACATGTACCACATACCATGAAAGGTGCTAGAAAGGGAAAAATGAAAGAAAAAGAAGTCACTGCTTTTCAGCAGCTCACTATGTAACAAGGGAAACAAACCCAAACACAACTAACTATAATATGAAATGAGAGCCATGACAAAAGTGTCTATATTTATTCCATACATATTTATTAAATGCCTCTCATGTGTTAGGCACTGTAGAGGTACTTGGTACATGGTGATTAAAGAAAGTCGTGCTCCCTGCTCTCATGGGCTTGCAGTGTGGTTGGGAAGACAGAAGGTAAGTAAATAAATGATACGGGGAAGTCTTTCTCATCAAAGTTAAGACCTGAAGAAAGCAGGAGACAGCCATGTGAAGAACACGCAGAAGAGAACCTGAAGCAGAGAGAACAGCACACGCCATTTAGAAAGAACCTGCTATCTCTGAGAAAGTCAAGGGGCAATGGAGTTAAGAGTATGGGCAATAGAGAAAACGACAAGACTGGAGAGTTGTGCACAGCTCAGATCTTCCTGAGTAAACAAACCACTGAAAGATTTTAAGCAGAGAAATGGTATTTATGTTTTTTTAAAGATCACTCTAGCAGTTACGTGGAACTGCTAGAACGGCCTGGAAAGGAAGAGAGAGAGTGGATGATATGGGGAGACTGTGTTAAATAAAGTATGAAATGAAGTATGAACACAGTATGAATGAAGTACACACAGAAAGAAGTTATTTTGCATCCAGAGACACTAAACAGCAGGGCTGAAATGAGAAGGCCTCCAGGGAAAGAATAAAAACCACAAATGAAATGTAAACGTCAAAATGGGCAGATTACGTGTGTCACCAGGCATAGTTAGGGAATAGTAACTTGTATAGTTACTTGAATAGTAACTTGGCTGCCCAGGGCAGCCAAGCCAAAGGTACACTAAGGATAGAATATAAAACCAAAGAGGCCGGAGTGGCAGGCTGACATAAGATCGTGAAGGGCCTTACATACGATGTTAAGTAACTCAGACTTCAATCTGTTTTTCTGAACATCTTTAAAATTTTTGAAAGCCATCTGGGCTTAAGTCACATATTTTGGTCTAGTCCAGAGATTGATAAACGACAGCCTGCACACTAAATTCAGCCCAAGACCTGTTTTTGTAAATAAACTTTCATTGGAACACAGCTACACCCATTCACTTAAGTATTGTCTATGGCTGCCTTCATTCTAAAATGGCAGAGCTGAGTAGCTGCAATGGACGACTTGACCTGCAAAGCTGAAAATGTTTACTATTGGCCCTTCATAGAAAATCCTAAGTTTAGTTGAAAAACTTAGCTTGAAGTTTGAAGAAAAGAATCTCAGCTTCTTTTACCCTCTGTGAAGAGGGTATCTACATAAAAGAACTCTATATCAACCACCACTTCTGGGTCTTTCAACACACACGCAATCAACAAATTCTGAGTACCTGGTGTGTCTCACGGAACATCACCTTCTCTGGACTTGTCCATCTCACAACATAAACCCCCATATGGACTGCAAACTATTGCAGAACTAACTGGAATCTTTAATAGACTTATTATTTCTTAAGATCCTAAGCATCAAGAAAGAGCAATAAAACCGGGAAGAATTACCAAGGGCAATTATACATTTACCAGGACCATTCTGGTCCCAATATGGTTCTAAACTGTGTTCTAAGAGAGTCACTATTTTTAAGAGATCCTTAAATTACTGTGGGACTCCTAAGGCTTGCTGCACTGACAGCAACAGTATAAAATACTTGAGCACCAACCACTACTATGGAAAGCTGACCAACAGTCAGGAACCTAAGATCACCTAGTCCATAGGTTGCCAAACCTGGCTGAGCATCAGAAGGGGAGCTTGTTAAAAATAGACATTTTAGAGCTCCAAGCCTGTAGATGTAGACATGGAAGATAGGAGAGTTCTGGACTCTCTGTTTTCAAAAAGCTCCTCAGACAGTTTTTTCCATAACCCACCCTTTGGATTTTAGTACTTAGGTGTCCCACAGGGTAAAAAACAAAGAGCATACATGTTTGATTTTAAAACATAATCCCAGAAATTAAAAGTAGTTTATTTACATATTCCTATCCCGTATAATAATAATGAATAAACCCAAACAGAACAAATTATATTCCCAGAATGCTACATTCATCAAAATTCCATTACAAACTGACTGTCGCTTTTGCTGTCTAGTCGCTAAGTCATGTCCAACTCTTTACAACCCCATGGACTGTAGCCCACCATGCTCTTTTAAGTCCAAAATGCGGTTCTTGGGTGCTATCTCAAAAACGACAGAATGATCTCTGTTTGTTTCCAAGGCAAACCAGTCAATATCACAGTACTCCAAGTCTATGCTCCAAACAGTAATGCTGAAGAAGCTGAAGTTTAACGGTTCTATAACGACCTACAAGACCTTCTAGAACTAACACCCCAAAAAGACGTCCTTTTCATCATAGGGGACTGGAGTGCAAAAGTAGGAAGTCAAGAGATACCTGGAGTAACAGGCAAATTTGGCCTTGGAGTACAATATGAAGCAGGGCAAAGGCTAACAGAGTTCTGCCATGAGAACACATGGTCATAGCAAACACCCTCTTCCAACAACACAAGAGAAGACGCTACACATGGACATCACCAGATGGGCAACACCTATATCAGACTGATTATATTCTTTGCAGCCAAAGATGGAGAAGCTCTATACAGTCAGCAAAAACAAGACCGGGAGCTGACTGTGGCTCAGATCATGAACTCTTTATTGCCAAATTCAGACTTAAATTGAAGAAAGTAGGGAAATCCACTAGACCATTCAGGTATGACCTGAATCCCTTACGATTATACAGTGGAAGTGACAAATAGATTCAAGGGATTAGATCTGACAGACAGATTGCCTGAAGAACTAGGGACAGAGGTTTGTGACATTGTACAGGAGGCAGTGATCAAGACCATCCCCAAGAAAAAGAAATGCAAAAAGGCAAAATAGTTGTCTGAGAAGGCCTTACAAATAGCTGAGCAAATAAGAGAATCTAAAGGCAAAGGAGAAAAGGAAAGATATACCCATCTCAATGCAATTCCAAAGAATAGCAAGGAGAGATAAGAAAGCCTTCCTCAGCAATCAATGCAAAGAAATAGAGGAAAACAATAGAATGGGAAAGACTAGAGATATCTTTGAGGAAATCAGAGATACTAAGGGTACATTTCATGCAAAGATGTGCTCAATAAAGGACAGAAATGGTATGGACCTAACAGAAGCAGAAGATATTTATGAAGCGGTGGCAAGAATACACAGAAGAACTATACAAAAAAAGATCTTCAAGACCCAGATAATCACGATGGTGTGATCACTCACCTAAAGCCAGACATCCTGGAATGTGAAGTCAAGTGGGTCTTAGGAAGCATCACTACGAACAAAGCTAGTGGAGGTGATGGAGTTCCAGTTGAGCTATTTCAAATCCTAAAAAGATGATGTTGTGAAAGTGCTGCACTCAATATGCCAGCAAATTTGGAAAACTCAGCAGTGGCCATAGAACTGGAAAAGGTCAGTTTTCATTTCAAGCCCAAAGAAAGGCAATGGCAAAGAATGTTCAAACTACTGCACAATTGCACTCATCTCATACCCTAGTAAAGTAATGCTCAAAATTCTCCAAGCCAGGCTTCAACAGTACATAAACTGTGAATTTCCAGATGTTTAAGCTGGATTCAGAAAAGGCAAAGGAACCAGAGCTCAAATTGCCAGCATCCACTGGATCACTGAAAAGGCATGAGAGTTCCACAAAAACATCTACTTCTGCTTTATTGACTAAGCCAAAGTTTTTGACTGTGTGGATCACAATAAACCGTCAAAAAATTATTTAATAGATGCGAATACCAGACCACCTTACCTGCCTCCTGAGAAATCTGTATGCAGGTTAGAACTGGACATGGAACAATGGACTGGTTCCAAATCGGGAAAGTAGTACATCAGGGTTGTATATTGTCACCTTGTTTATTTAACTTACATGTGGAGTATATCATGTGATATGCTGGGCTGGACAAAGCACAAACTGGAATCAAGATTGCTGGGAGAAATATCAATAACCTCAGACACGCAGATGACATCACTCTTAAGGCAGAAAGCGAAGAACTAAACAGCCTCTTGATGAAAGTGAAAGGTGGCTTAAAGCTCAACATTCAGAAAACTAAGATCATGGCATCCAGTCCCATCACCTCATGGCAATAGGGAAACAATGGAAACAGTGACAGACTTTATTTTGGGGGCTCCAAAATCACTGCAGATGGTGACTGCAGCCATGAAATTAAAAGATGCTTACTCCTTGGAAGGAAACCTATGACCAACCTAGACAGCATATTAAAAAGGAGAGATATTATTTTGCCAACAAAGGTCCATCTAGTCAAAGCTATGGTTTTTCCAGTAGTCATGTATGGATGTGAGAGTTGGACCATAAAGAAAGCTGAGTGCAGAAAAATTGATGCTTTTGAACTGCAGTGTTGGAGAAGGCTCTTGAGAGTCCCTTGAACTTCAAGGAGATCAAACCAGTCAATCCTAAAGGAAATCAGTCCTAAGTATTCATTGAAAGGGCTGATTCTGAAGCTGAAACTCCAATACTTTGGCCACCTGACTGGAAGAACTAACTCACTGGAAAAGACCCTGATGCTGGGAAAGACTGAGGGCAGGAGGAGATGGGGACAACAGAGGAGAGGTGGTAGGATGGCATCACCCATTCAACGGCCATGAGTCTGAGCAAGCTCCAGTAGTTGGTAATGGACAGGGAAGCCTGGTGTGTTATAGTCCATTGGGTTGCAAAGAGTCGCACACAACTGAACAACTGAACTAAACTGAAGGCTCTTCTACCCTTGGGATTTCCCAGGCAAGAATACTCAAGTGGCTTGCCATTTCCTTCTCAAGGAGATCTTCCCCAAACCCAGGAAGTGGAACCCGTGTCTCCTGCATTAGCAGGCAGGTTCTTTATAGCTGAGGCCAGGGAGTTAACAAAGCAAAAACCCCAATGATACTATGAGAAACGAGCAGGAAGTAACGCGTCCTCTGGCCTCAAGAAATCATGAATCTCTTAATCATCAATCAGTGCAAATTCCAGAGAAAAAAATTTTATCTAAAACCCTCACTAAACAAACAAAAAATGATAAGCAATATTTTAATTTCATTTAACATTTTAATATCTATCATTTCTTATTGAAATGAGAATTGACAGATGCCACTAAAACGAGGCAACACAATTATCACATGTTCTTAGTTATTAAAACACCAGTTTCATGTTCTATCACTTTACTTACAAGCAAAGCACTAGGATCTCCATTTAGCTGACCATCATCTCGAGATTTCACATAGCGACGATGGTTTTGATAGAAATTAGACAGTCCATAATACATAAACACATTGCCCTAGAGAAAGGGAAAAAATGTTCATATAAAACTATTAATATATAAGGTTTCATGCATACATGAAAACTATGTAATTTGGACTAGTTCAGAATGTTGATAACTTAAAACAGGTACTGGGGTGAATTCTGCCAGAACTGGAAATAAAGTTAAAGAAAGCATGCTCCAAAAAATCCAAGAGTAAACTTTGAAATACCCTGAAAGACCTCAAAGGTATCTATTTACATTAAAACAAACAAAAAAGCTCTCATTAAATCTATTAGCCTAGTTTGATCTACTTTCAATTTTAAATTGCAAAGTAATTATCTTCCAATCAAAATCTATAAATAACTTTTAAAAATTTTTTCTGTAATTCAAATTGGTCTTTATCCAACTAGCATCAACTTGTGATATAACTGTCAAGCTTTCAATTATTGCTCAAAATGCTGAACTTGAATTGGGACATAGTAAATTCTTCAACAGGATATTATGTAATATTAATAATGAATGGATTTATAATTTGTAAAGATAACAGAAGTCATTTTCTAATAATCAAGCAAAATACTTTAATGTATGCAGTGGAGTCAACTTGGAAAAATCCTAGGAAAGAAGAGTAACCTATATACACTACACTTATTTAGAAGATGCCATGTAGTCATCTTAAATGACTAAGATTTTTGGAGGTGGCAAAAACATTAGCTATTTTCTCCTTTCTCACTGCTACCTCTACAATCTGTAATCTATTCTTGATTAAAAGGAACTCAGAAAAGAAAAAGGATTTCAATAATAGTTTGCTTTATCTGATCTGCTGTTTTCATATACACAATCATTTATTCAAGGCTTGATTTTTGAATGTCAAGTATGCAAATGTTTTCAGTCTATATAAAGAAAACATTTACATAGAAACCTTTTGTTTATTTATTCATTTATTTTGTTGGCTGATTTCTGTTCTCTGAAAAGGTTTTAGTCCAATTCAAATCTGGGCTTGTGTAAGAACACAGAACCCACAAAAAAATGAATCTGAGGACAATCACCTTCTCGGAAGAAAAGTTCTGAAACCCTAAGTGTTTCTGAATGGGAGAGGAAACTAATAGAGCTTCCAAATCATTATAAGTCTCGTCCATTTCTTTAATTTCGCCTGTTTTTACAAAAGCAGAACTTAATGCATCTTTATAGTTTGTCCATTACATTAAAAAAATCAAACTTTTCTGATGTTTTACATTTATGCTATTTCTGCTAAAAGAAAATAATTAAATTCCTGTCTTCTCCCTAATTTATTTTTATACTTTTTAAAAAGGGACACTTATTGTCCTTTATCTCAGTGCAAGAGCACCCATAACCACTAGATGGCAACTATCTACCAGGGACTTCAAAAGTCATCAGTACCTTTAAAGAAAATCTAAAGCCTAGCTACAAAAGTTCAAAAATTGGCCTGTATTAAAGTAGTTTTGCTCCCTGAAGAATAAAACAATACTTTTTTGAAGTTCAATTTCCAGGTAAAGGAGAGCATAAATTGGTCTAGCCATGACTACTCTGAATCTGTGTGTCCTTCACCATCTGTCTGTTTACAAGAATGACAGCTAAGTATGAATGCAAAACGCACGCAGACCACGCACACGTGCGCATGCGTGCGCGCACACACACACACACACACACACACACACACACACACTGCATACCTTCTGGAGAGTTTTCTAACTGCTTGTCAATAAGGTTTTACTAAGTGTTTGCACTTATGTTAAAGGTTAAAGCATCAGATCTGATTAAAAAATGATGCAATTAAATGTGTGAATTAGTATTTATTTTCTAAAGTAAAAACTGTTGGTATTAAAAGTAGTTAAAACAGTTTGAGCAATAATTTTTTAAATACAAACATCTGTAGATAGAATCTTGATACAAAAGTGATTTGTACAGTTATAAAATTTTCCAGAAACAGGTTTTAAATTTTGCTTATAAAGTACTAACTAGAATAAACTATTAATGCATTTAATTATCAGAGAGCATAATTTGCTAACTAAACAAAATAATCTTCCTCAAAAGTGTACTGACTCTCAATAAATTAAAGCAACATCTCAACAAGAAAATAACTAATAAAAAAATTAATATCAATATTTTTTAAAGCATGGGTTTTCTAAGACATTACTTAGAATACAGACCTCAAATGACTGTTCCAGTGTGAAGTTAATGGTACAAATACAAGGTGTAACATTCGGAGACAAACATTTATAGCAGGGACTGGAAGGATCTGTTCCGGTATAATCAATCTGCAAGAGAAAAACATAACTAAGTATACTTTCTTGGAGAAAGTGAATACACTCTGAAATAATCTGCTATCAGATAGAAAAATGAGTCTGAGAGAGTAACTACAGTCCAGACAAAAATCTTTTTATAAGGTCATCTATTAGACAGTGTGAGCCTGTAAAAACTGGAAAGGGTCCTATGTTATCCTACTGGCTCATCTCTCCTTTTTCACAAAGAAACACATTTGTGCATAAAATCATAAATATAAAATTCAAACTGTATGATGTATTAACTTTTAAATAGCTATAAAGTCTAAACAACTTTTCTGTCATCTCAGCTTTCCATGGCATATCTTCAAATTAAATAAAGCAAACAAAATACTATCAGGTTTCTCAAGGGCTACCATTTTTAAAACTTGGTGTTGGATAATTAAGAATCCGTTTTATCTCTGTCTTGGGTTCCTGGTAGAAGCCTCTAAATCCTTTAAAATTTCCCTGTTGATTAAGAGTCTGGTTTTGATAAGCCCCTTAATTCACATAAGTTTGTGCTAAGGCAATGGGACAGGTAGGGGGCCAGTCACCAGAAAGACCAGATGTGACTAGGGACTTTGGCCCAGTTCAAACTCAGGGAGAAGGCTGGAGGTTTAGTTCAATCATGTGTTAGTCACTCAGTCATGTTCAACTCTTTGCAATCCTATGGACTGTATGGACTGTACCCCACCAGACTCCTTTGTCCACGGAATTCTCCAGGCAAGAGTTGGAGTGGGTTGCCATTCTCTTCTCCGGAGGATGTTCCTGACCCAGGAATCGAACCCGGGTTTCCTGCACTGCAGGCAGATTCTTTACCAACTGAGCCACCAGTGTTTAATCAATCATGTCTTCATCATACTGCTACTGCTGCTAAGTCACTTCAGTCGTGTCCAACTCTGTGCGACCCCATAGATGGCAGCCCACCAGGCTCCCCTGTCCCTGGGACTCTCCCGGCAAGAGTACCGGAGTGGGTTGCCATTTCCTTCCCCAATGCGTGAAAGTGAAGTCACTCGGTCGTGGTCCAACCCTCAGCGACCCCATGGACTGCAACCCACCAGGCTCCTCCGTCCATGGGATTTTCCAGGCAAGAGTACTGGAGTGGGTTGCCACCGCCTTCTCCTGGAATCCCAATTAAAACACTGGCCACCAAAGCACAGGTGAGTTTCAGTTGGTTAGCCCATTGACAAGCCCCAATTCTGAGGGAGGAGGAGTGCACGAAGTCTACATTCAGGACCTCACCAAATGTCTCTGTTTAGCTGATCCTGATTTATATGATTTTAAATAAAAGTGTAAGTCTAGCACTTCCCTGAGTTCTGAGTCATTCCAGCATCTTGGGAAACCTGAGAGAAGTTACAGTAACCTCCCACATTTATAAGCAGTTGGTGAGAAGTTCAGGTGGCCTGGAGACATCTGAACTTGCACCTGGCGTGTGAAGTGAGGGAGGTCTAGAGGAGGCCTCGGAACTCCCGCATTTGCAGCCAGTTGGCCGTAAGTATGGATAGCCCAGGAGCCTGACTTGCAGCTGGTGCCTGAGTGGTACTCAGATGTATTGCTGGAGACCAAGCCCTTACACCTATGGACTGTGACACAAATTCAGGTGGCTAGTGGCACAACTGAGTTGCAATACACCAGCAGATGTCAGAAGACCTGACCTAACAGCTAAAATGAGAAAAATTTTTTCCATTACATGAATTTTTTAAAATAGATTTTATTTTCTAGGGTGGTTTGAAGTTCACAGCAAAACTGAATGCAAACTACAGAGTTCCCATATACTCCCTGGACCTACACAGACACAATTTCCCTGATTATCAACATCCCTCACCAGAGAAATGTACTTGTTACAAATGATGACCCTGTAATGTTACATCATTATCACCCAAAGGCAATGGTTCACCTTAAGAGTCACTCCTGGTGTTGCACATTGCATGGGTTTTGACAAGTGTGTAATGATATACATACACCACCACAGTATCATACTGAGTAGTTTCACGCCTTAAAAAAACTCTCTGCACTCTACCTATTTATTCTTGCCTCACCCCTAACCCCTGACAACCATGGATGTTTTTACTGTCTCCATGGTTTCCCTCTTCCAGAATGGCACATAATTTGAAATTATATAGCATGTAGCCTTTTTGGATTTATCTCGTTCACTTAGTAATATGCATTTAAGATTTCTCTGTCTTTCCCTGGCCTGATAGCACATTTCTTTTTAGCATCAAAGATTATTCCGTTTTCTTGGTGTCCCACAGAAGACATCTTGGTTGTTCCCAAGCTTGGGCAATTACAAGTAAAACTGCTATAAACATCCATGTGCAGGTTTTTGTGTGGATGTAAATTTTCAGCCTATTTACATAAATAGCAAGGACTAAAAATGCTGGATTGCGTTGTAAGAGTATGTTTATTTTTCTAAGACTGCCAAACTGTCTTCCAAAGTGGCTGTACCATTTTGCACTCCCACCAGCAATAAATGACTTCCTTTTGCTCCACATCCTCACCAGCATGTGATGCTGTTGATGTTTTGGGTTTTCACGATTTTAACAGGTGTGCAGTGGTATCTCGTTGTTTTAATTTGCAGTTCCCTAATGATAATGTCAAGCATCTTTCACATGTTTGTTTACTTGCCATCTGTAAATTATGGACTAAATGTTTGGATCGGCCAAAATTCATATGTTGAAGCCCTAATTTCCAATATAACTTGGAGGTGGGAACACTGGATTCGGTTTAGATGAGGTCATGAAGGTAGGGCCTCCACAATGGAACAAGAATCCTTCTGAGATGGAAAAAATAGAGCGGAGTGCTTGCCTCTGTGTACACTGCATGCTCGCTCGCTCTCTCAATCTCCCTCTCTCTCTATGGGAAGATAAAGTGAGAAGGCACCCATCTACAAGTCAGGAGCGTCTTTCTTCACTCTCTTCAGGGTAAAGAATCTGAAGGAACTGAACCTGCCAGCACCTTGGTCTAACTTCCAATCCTCCAAGACAGTATGAAATAAATGTCTGTTATTTAAGCTATATGGTCTATACAGTTTTTAAAACAACAGTTTACGCTAAGACAGACTTTAGTACTGTGAAGTGAGGTGTTGCTTCAGCAAATATTCAAAAAGACAGAAGTAGCTTTAGAACTGGGAAATGGGTATAGGCTGGAGATTTGAGATGCATGCTAGAAATATAAACATTAAAGGTGATTCTGGTGAGATCTTAGAAAGAAATGAGGAGAGTTAAAAAGAAAGCTTCCATCTCCTTAGAAAGCTAATAAATAAACATGATCAGAATACTGGTAGAAACATGGATGGTAAAAGACAGCTTTGGTGAAGTCTTAGAAATGGACATTATTGGACAATGGAAAAATGGTGATCCTTGTCAATAAAGTGGCAGAGAATCTGACTGAACTGTGACCAGTGTTTTGTGGAATGTAGCACTTGTGGAAGGATGAAGCTGGATATTTAGATTCCTAAGCAGTGTTCAAAGAGTGGCTTGGTTCCACCTGACTGCTTATTAATAGTAAGATGGGAGAAGAGAAAATGGACTAAGAAAAAATGTTAAGCAAAAAGGGACCAGATCTTAAACTTAAGATCTGGAAAAATTCTCAAACCTATCCATACCACAAAAAATCAGAAAGCAGGCTCTGAAAAGAGTACTAAGGGTACAACTAAGGGTAATACTAAGCTGAACCACCATTCAGTAAAGAGAGGAATGTGCATGTGCCACGGACCTAATCGGCCATTCTAGCAGAAACACTGCCGCATGAACTGAAGGGGAGAGAGAGGGAGCAGCAGGAAGGCAAGCCGAGAACTGCTCAGATCCTACAGGACTGGCCCGCAGAGCCACTCTCTACGTAACGTGCTACGGGTTCTCCAAAAGAAGAGAAGAATGATCCCTGAGATGACTTCTGAGACCAAGCAGGGCTACATCCTCATTTCATACTGGAGTAGGAGTTCAACAGACTGGCTGGCAGCAACCCAGAGCCTTGAAGCAGGACTTCTACCCCAGTGGGTCCCGAAGATAGAGTGTTAAACCAAAGAGGTTTAACAAGCCTTAAGAGGCTTCTCAAGCCTTGAGATCTGATGATATCTGTCTTGCTAAGTTTTGGAGATCTGCTTGGAACTCATCACCCTTTTCATTTTTTTTTTCCCCTTTCAAATTTGAGTGTCTGTATGTCTGTTACTTCATGGTATTTGGAAGCACATCTGGGTCCACAGGTTCACAGCTGGAGAGAAATTTTGCCTCAGGATGAATCATACCGTGAGTCTCACCTATCTGATTAAAATGATATTTAGAAGATTTTAAAGGTGATGCTGAAAACAGAAGAGATTTTGGGGGCTGATTACACGGAATAAAATTATTGTGCATGAGCACAAGGGTGGAATGTATTAATTGAATGTGTCTCTTCAAAATTCATATGTTGAGGCCTTTGGGAAATAATCAGGTTTAGATGAGGTCAGGATGGTGAGGTCCCCATGATGAGATTAATATCTCTAATAAGAAGAGGAAAAGAAATCAGAGCTCCTTCTCTCTCTGCTGTGGTGAGGGCAGCAGGAAAGTGGCCACCTGCAAACCAGGAGGGTCCGCACCAAGAACCAAACCTATCAGCACCATGATCTTAAACATCCCTACCTCAAGGACTGTGAGAAATGAGTACCTGCTATTTAAGTCACCTAGTTTACAACCTATCACTGTAGCAGTCTAAGCTGATTAGGATATTGCATATCTTCTTTGGTGAGGTACCTGTTCAGGTCTTTTGCCTATTTTTAATAGAGTTTTTCACTCGCTTATTGCTGAGTATTAACAGTCCCCTGTATATTTTGGTAACAGCCCTTTATCAGATAAGCCTTTTAACAACTTTTTTTCTCCCAGACTGGAATCTGTCTTATCACTCTTGTGATATGTAAGAATTTTATCATTAGCAACTCTAATTACCTTTACCTTAATAAAATTTAAAAAAAAAAGCCAACTGACCTTTATTTTTTGAAACTGAACACGTAAACTTTCTATGTGGATATTCAATTTCTTTTCATAATAGAAAAAAAGGTTAAAATCTGTATATAGAAAATAAAGCATTAAATTACAACATCTGGGGAAACCTCCTACATTACTGATGGGAATGTAAATTAGTACAATCACTATGGAAAACAGAATGGAGGTTCCTTAAAAAACTAAAAATAGAACTACCTTTTGATCCAGCAATTCCACTCATGGGAATATATAAGAAAAAAAACATAATTCAAAAAGATGCAAACACTCCAATGTTCACAGTACTATTTACAATAGCCAAGACACAGAAGCAACTTATGTGTCCACTGACAAAGGAATGGATACAGAAGATGTGGTACATAAATGCAGTGGAATATTACTCAGCCATAAAAAAGGAAGGAATGTCATTTGCAACAACATGGATGGACCTAGAGATTATCGTACTAAGTGAAGTGAGTCAGAAAGAGACAAATATTATACAATAATATTTATATGTGGATTCTAATTTTTAAAATTATAAAAGTGAACTTATTTACAAAACAGAAACAGACTCACAGATTTCAAAAACAAACTTATGGTTACCAAAGGGGAAATGCTGGAGGGGGGAGGTGCAGGGATAAATTAGGAGCTTGGGATTAACACAGACACACTACTATACACAACAAAACAGATAATCAAAAAGGACCTACTGTATAGCAGAGGGAACTCTCCTCAATATTCTATAATAACCCACATGGGTAAAGAATGTGAAAAAGAATTAATATATGTATAACAATTACCTTTGCTATACACCTGAAACACACTGTAAATCAATTATACTCCAACAAAAGTTTTTAAAAAATTAAAACAATTACACCTAACTGCTTTTCAAAAATCATAAAACTGCTTAATAAAACTTCATTTTGTCAAATTCTGATATAACCTATTGAAATGTTCTCCATCAAAGCCTACTTACTAACAAAACTTTGTTCAGAGAAAATTTTCATTCACTACAAATATCTAAGAGAGGCTTGGCATGTAATTAAAACAAGTTAATAAACACAAGTCTCCTAAATGAAGACAGGCAAAGCATATATAATTTTTCACTAAACTTGAGGAGTCACAGCTTTCTACCTAGGGCTTATTCATGTAAAATATTCCACTTAAAAGTCAAATTTTATGATGTTGACAACATAAAAGATGAGACCATTTAGAGAAATATATTTTAAATCTATATTAAAATATATTAAATTTTTTTCAATTTTTTTGTTTAAAAATCTCTACACATCTTCTCTCTCTTCTAAGTCTAATTTAGGATTAAAGAAAAAGTTGCCAGCTGGGCATATTACCATATATGGTTTGCCTTTGAACAGAAACCTCTTAAACCACTCTCTTTCAAATTGGTGTCTAAGGCAAAGGGGGAAAGAAAGATGATCAGTTGTGATTAAAGAAAGATATATTCTTTATTTAATTGAACAAAAACAATAGGATGGAATATGAAAGCTAAAAAATTACACTACTACAGTATATTAAAACTTAAGTATTTTTAAACCAAGTATTGCTTAATATTAAATTATACTTCTACAAAATCAAAGGACAGCTATAACATTTTCATCATAATCTTTTAATTATCCTTTTTTTAAATACACAAAAAAATTGGATGTCTTCGATTCCAGGAAATTCTGAAAGTAAAAAAAATTATCATTAACACTTTAAACCTTTCTATCTGTAACACATGACATGAAGTACAAGGCAGATGCAAAAGTAATATTTTATGTACAGTTTACACAGTCCTTTCTATTAAACGTATATTTCATCTGATCCTCACCAAAATCCTAAAAGTATTATCCTCATTTTACATAGAGAACACATTCAGAAACTTGCCCAAGGATACGCAAATAGCAAGAGCTGGTGCTACGCTAGAAGCAGGAATTTTTGACTCGAAGTCCAGTGTTCCTTCTACTAAACTGCTTCTTCACAAGAACAGTTCCCTTGGCCCTCCAGAAGACTACTTCATCAAAGGTTAACACACAGGGAAAATAAGTATAATATTAAGTGCTAAACTGAACGGCAGAGGACAGTAAGTACCAGATGGACTAGTACTTTCAAAGAAAAGAGGATTTGAAATGAGCCATTAAAAGTAAAAAACGATGGAAAAGAGGGCCATGTGGAGAAGCATGAAGCTAGGTTCATTTAAGGACAATGGGCATAAACAGTTTGGATTTGTGGAGCATTTTCACATTGGAAGGAAATGAGACAATGCTGAAAGGTAAACTGGATCCATAAGAACATGCTTTGTTTTATAGGCTGCTAAGTCGCTTCAGTCATGTCTGACTCTGTGCGACTCCATCGACGGCAGCCCACCAGGCTCCCCCGGCCCTGGGATTCTCCAGGGAAGAACACTGGGGTGGGCTGCCATTTCCTTCAAAGCATGAAAGTGAAAAGTGAAAGTGAAGTCACTTAGTCATGTCTGACTCTTAGCAACCCCATGGACTGCAGCCCACCAGGCTCCTCCGTCCATGGGATTTCCAGACTGGAGTGGGGTGCCACTGCCTTCTCCATAGTTTTATAGGCTACTGTTTATCAAATGTATATACTAAGTACCTGACATTAAGTACTTAACACACATCAACTCATTAAAATGTATAATAGTTTCCTGCAAAGTTAATTTTTATTTTCCTTATTTTAACCTAGGAACCTGACATTTAGAAGGTTTAGTAATTTTCCCAGCATCACCCACCAAGAATTTAAACCCAGCTCTGACTTTCTCTAAAATCTATGTTCTTAGCACCATCTTATGTCCTCTTACACAAAGAATATAACATCGTTTCTGATGCACAAACTCAGAGCCTCCAGATTATAAGAATGAAGAAAAGTATCTGTGATTTATTTTTGTGGCTAATCAGGTTGCCCAGCACCCAAACACACTCCCAAGCACTGGGGAATTCTCCATGTTGAGAGTTTCGGAGGCAGGCACGGCTCAATCTTCCACTTCAGAAGCCAAAAGAGCAACTGTGTCCTTCCGCATTCTAACCCCAGGAGCCAAGCAAAAAGCGTAAGATTTGGATCAAGCCTGATACACACTAGAGGACTGAATCTCCACAAAATCAGAGTTGAGTGGGTGTCATGAGACCAGCAGCTGAAGCAGTAGTCTAACAGAGAACTAAACAGCAGCTGTGGCATCTGAGCCACTATTTCTGCTTCCAAACTTCCCTTGCTTCCCTCTCGTCTCCGAACCTGACCCTCTAGACCTCCCACCTATTCAGTGTAAGACCTACCCAATCTCCCTCCAATAAATCCCTTCCCCCATCAGGTACCCACAGTTGGTTACTGTTGCTGGCAACAAAGCCTCGGAAAGCTAAGTAATCCTGAGTGTTCAAAATGTCCTGCAGGAAATAAGTAAATGGAGAGAGAGGAGGCTAACATAATCAAACACCTGTGTGATAACAGATTTTAAAAAAGGAATCTAAGAAATATGACTTTCATTTCTTCCTGAATGTGCTGTCAGGAAAGCATCACTTATTAACTTAATACTTACTTGAATGTCTGTGTTTTCCAGGCAAAAGGGACTCAGCCCAATATCTAACCACATGCAGCTTACAGTGACAAAACAAACGTCACTGAAATGGAATGGGTGTTTTGGTAAAAGAAATACATGTCCTATGGAAACTCATACCTAATCCAGTATCCAGCAATTTCTCCATGAGGACTGATGAGTGAATGTTACCTACAAGCAGACAGTACCGAGAGGGACAATCTCTAGCTGAGGGCTTGACATATGAACAAAGCCAAGATACATGAATTTGGGACATAAAGTTCTGCATTAAAGATCTGAGTATCAATTAGGAGTTCACCAGTTAAAGCATCTAAGTTTTCAACAATGTCCATTTACCAAACAGTTGACAATCAGTAGTAAGGAAAATTTAGGTCTCAGAAAACAGAAAAATGAAATTGGATTACAGAGTCGAAGCTAAAGGGGTAGCTTCTGTAACTAGAGTCACTATAAGCTAGAGCAGTGTGGCTTTGTAGTCCAGGTGACAAAATTTGGAGAGAGCTGCAGAGAGAGCCACCCCAGAACTCTTAGAAAGGGCGGTGTCAGAAGCTTCAGGAGACCGCACCCTCACAGCGACACAGCTGCACACAGGAGATGCTGCAACTCCAGCAACAAAAACGAAGCTGGCTCGGTTCCCGTCAGGCAGGGCAGACAGACCTGGGGGACAGGGAGGTCACAATGCTAACCTTGCCCTAGGTGCCTCCAGCAGACGCTTCAGGTTTGTGAGTCACACCAGTGCCGCTAGCGTGACACCACAGAAGCCAACTTCTCCCTTTGTTATTAAGAGATCTCCCACAAAAAGAGAAGGCTGTACAGGCTGAGCAGTGGACCATGTTCTTGCCTCAGAGGAAGTAATACAACTAACACTGCTTCTAACTCAAGGCTCAAGAATGAGGGACAGCACTGAGCTCTCCACAGATGTTTTTATGACTACAGATGAGGTCATCTGTATAACCCAGGCCCCAGTAAGAAAGAAGGTGTGTAAGGACTGAAAGAGTGAGGAGAGGGGGGAAAAGGGGGCACAGTAAGAAAGCAGGATATTCTGGGACACTGAGCATTTTTAAAAGCATTTAAAATAAAAAGCCTCCTTTTTATTCAATAAGTAATACCTCAAGAAGAAAAATTCCCTTCAAAACTGCTCATCAGATAAAGGTGGTGGAGGGAAGACATACACACCGTCATGTGGACAGGGAATGCTGCCCAATCCCGGTTCTATAAGCATCGAGCAATTACCCATGGCATCTGCCCACCAAGGGTGTGCCCTGAGGAAATTCAGCATGGAGGAAAAACAGGAAGCATTCTGTGCTTGAGTTACTGGCCTGAGATAGTCAAGATGCCCATCTAAGGAATGATTTCAATGAGCCCAGACTCTTGCATCTTCCCATACACAGAAAAGCACTAAGATCATTAACTTGCAGTGTCAGTCTCTTCGTAGGTTTAGTCGCGGACGCTGGGAGGGATTGGGGGCAGGAGGAGAAGGGGACGACCGAGGATGAGATGGCTGGATGGCATCACGGACTTGATGGGCGTGAGTCTGAGTGAGCTCCGGGAGATGGTGATGGACAGGGAGGCCTGGCGTGCTGCGATTCATGGGGTCGCAAAGAGTCGGACACGACTGAGCGCCTGAACTGAACTGAAACTCCTGTATATCCTGGCTCCTTCCTGACCTCTTGGGGACAGTACAGCAGAGCTGAGAGGCTGTCTCCTGGGCTCAATACTCAGCAAGACCTGCAAACAAAACTTAACTCACGACTTTAAGGTAGATGGGTTTTTTTCAGTCAACACACACTCAAATTATTTAGAGTTAATTAAAAGTTAACAGTTGAATTATTTAATTCACTCTATTTTATTTTTGAAAATTAGTTTAAAAATCAAAAGCTTGGTTCTACACTGATAGTTACAGAACAAGTTTAACCCTTCATATCCTAATAAAATTCTATGAGTCGTATGAAATCTGCTGCATGTTTCTGTAGGTTAAAGAATCTGAGCGGGAACTACAGAAAAGGTGTTTACTTCTAATTCAATCAGAAAGTCAATCTCACATGTGGAAATGATAAAGGAATTAAGTAATATGTCATGCAAACCATCATAACAATAAAAAAATTAAAAACTAGCTATTATTTCCCAAATGTCTACTCAGTGCCAGAACTATTTTAATCTTTCACAGAGGAAACTGATCTTCAGAGGTTACATGACTGCCCAGAACCAATAAGCTAGTATATGACTATTATTAGTTTTTGAGGGCTAGTGAAGCAAATTACTGCAAACTAGGTGTCTTAGAACACGAGAAATTTCTTCTCTCACAGTTCTGGAGGCCATAAGTCTGAATTCGAGGTGCCGGCAGGGCTAGTCTCCCTCTGAGACCCGGGGAAGAAACGGTCCTTGCCCCCTGCCTGCTTCTGGCAATGGCCAGCATTCCTTGGTTTGCAGCTGCATCACACTACCTCCACATTTGCGGCTACACGACTCTCCCTGTGTCTTCTCTTCACATCATCTTCACTCTATGCCTGTCTTTTCTTACAGGGACACCAGACAGATACACTGAACAGGAGCCCACCAGAATAACCTCATCTTGATTTCATCTGCAAAGACTCTATTTCCAAATAAAGTCACATTCAGGTACTTGGACTTAAGTTTTCAACCTATCTTTCACAAGGACACAATTCAATCTGTAACAATGATATAATATCTGTCTAACTCCAAAATTGCTGTTCTTTATATAAGACTGTCCTGCTCCTACTGTACAATCCTTTGGAAACATGGAAGTCAATTTAAAAGACATTATGTTTTAAAAATAAAATTGGCACCATTCGTGAATATGCTGTTTTAAATAATACCAGCGAATCTTCATAGTTTTTGTCTAAAATACAGATTCAAAACAACAACTTGGTTATGGCAAGGTGGATGTCATTTCAGGAACATCTTAACTTTCAGAGTTTGAAATAGAATTCTGTTATACTAAGTGTCACACACAAAGCTTTTACATCTGGCATTTAATGCGTTTTTACAAACAAGAAAGTATATTCCAACGTGAAGTTTTAGTTTACCCCTTAAAACTCTTACTCAAGTATCAAGTTATAAAAACTGCCTAGGACAGAACTGATGAAAATGGCTTTGCTAATTATGCTTCAATCTATACAAGAGGGTACATAAAAGGAACAGATAAGCAATCAGTATGAGTAAACTAGGGCTTTTATTTAAAGGAAATACAGGTCTTTTCTACATAAAGCTTTGTTTTATACAGTCATATAACTGATATTCAAATATTAGTGGCTTTTATCTTTGTATCCAGTGCAACTTTCTGACAATAACCTTGTACGGCTTCACATCATATTGTATACATTATCATGTACACACTATACACTTATTTCCACCCTCAAGTCTCATTTTCATATTCCTATATGTATTCCTTTGGCTGAATTTCTTCCTTCTCACTTGAAACTCTTACCATCTCCATAGTATTTCAAATCCATGGTGAGCTCTTAAAAATTAAGCCAGATATTTGTGACTTGTTAATTTGGGGGGTTACACTTCACTAAAAATTTCAGTTAAAAAAAAATAGTCATGGTTCATTGACTCCCATAACCTCACACCCAATAGTGGTCTTCTGATGCCTATAAATGGTACCACCATTGTCCCAAGCATCCAAACTCAAAATTTTGGCATCATCTTTGGAATTTATTCATTCGTTTATTCAAACATTTTAGATCTCTATTAGATTCCAGGAACTATCTCTATTAGATGCCAGGATGATAATATATAATGGAAAAATACATCGTTCATGCCACAAGAGAACTTATATAATAGTGAGATAGAAAGTTATGTTAATTAGTAATTTAAAAATATAATTCCATAATGTTATGACAGGTTATAAGCTTGTCCTTATGAAACCTGAGAGAAGCATCCATTCATTCAATGTATCAGGTGGGACAAGAATGAAATTTGAAAACTGTGGCAGAACAAGAAAAGGAAGGACATTTCAGGTTGATCTAGCAACATGCCACATTTCATAAACTGCAATAGTTATGACTAGAGCAAAGGGCAGGGGAGTGGTGGGAGACAAAGCCAGAGAAACAGAAAGTAGCTTATCATGAAGAAAATTACATTCCACGTTAAGGGTTTTGAACATTATCCTGAATGCTAGAGGCAGACATAGAAGAAATGTTAAGTGAGAGATGAAATATTCAGACCAGTCTTTTAAATACTCAGACTAACCTGCAGTAACATGCAGAAAGATTGAAGAAAATGCCAACTAGAAAAATAAAATAAAATGCTATTACAATAACCCAGCAATACATGAAAAACATAAAGAAAAAGGCAGTAGAAATAAGGGGGAAAAAAGTTTCAAAAAATACAGAGAAAGTAAAACCTACAGAAGTTAGTGGCTAGAGATAAGATGATGACAAGTAAGACCTTCGGGGTTTCTGGCTTGAAACCCATGTGGACGGTGACTCCGTTCACTGCACGAGAGCTGCTTTTCACGTTGTTAACTCAGAGGTCAGCTTCCGGTTTTCCGCTCCTGTGAACTAGTAGCAGCAGCCCTGGGCGTAGTTATCCCGTGCTCTACCTTGAAACTGGTTTCCGGACCACCACATTTCCCTCATTTTTCTCCTATCCCACTAGCTGTTCCCTTTCTATCTGCTTTGCTAGTTTCTCCTCATCTCCCTGACCTCTATAATCACTGGAGTGACTCATGGCTCTCTTTGGATGTTCTTCCTTTTTTAACTCTCTTAACTTCATTCTATCTTATGTCTCTATGTATCATCTACACTGATGAAACCTCAAAATACTTGACCCCAGTCTCAACCTTCTCCATATTCAGTTGTCTACTCATTATTTCCAACTTGGATGTTTAAAAGGCATCTCACTGTAATGAGTGAAAAACAGAACTCTTTATTCAGCTTCTAACTTCCCAACCCTTGCTATCACACTACAACTGTTTCTACGGTCTTCCCTATCTTGATAAGTTGAAGCCAAGTCCCCCTAAAACCATGTTCAATGAGTTTATGACTAATCAATCTCTCTATCCAAAACTTATCCCTTTCTTATCCCCTCTGATATCAAGCCTGTGCTAGCTGAACGCTAATCAACCCGAGTCAGATGACTAAAATCACAGTGGTTGTTGATAACATCATTGCTGTACTAAAACTGCTGTTATGGACATCATCATTAACACACAAACTCAGGCTGTTTTTCTGGGACAAGATGAGCCCACAGATGCCTGAGCCATGGACCACCTGGCCAGAAAACTGTAAACCAGAGACATCCTGACCCTCAAAACTGCAAATAAAGAAACGTCACAAGATGACCATTAATCTCGGCCTCTTTGTTCTTTTCCTTAAGAAACGCTCCAACTCACAGGCCAGGTTGGAGTGGCTTGTCCCCCACTCCCTTCCATGGCACTCTACAAATAAAACTCTACATTTTGCTGCAAATACTTGCTGTCAGCTTCTGCAACTTGGCATACAAACCCATGCTTGGTTACAAAATTACAATTCCATCATTCCAGTACAGACCAAAATATCTTCAAGTTAGATTTGGTTCTATAATTTATCTCACACCCTACACACCCACCAGAGAAGGCAATGACACCCCACTCCAGTACTCTTGCCTGGAAAATCCCATGGATGGAGGAGCCTGGAAGGCTGCAGTCCATGGGGTCGCTAAGAGTCAGACACGACTGAGTGACTTCACTTTCACTTTTCACTTTCATGTATTGGAGAAGGAAATGGCAACCCACTCCAGTATTGTTGCCTGGAGAATCCCAGGGACAGGGGAGCCTCGTGGGCTGCCGTCTACGGGGTCGCACAGAGTCAGACAAGACTGAAGCGACTTAGCAGCAGCAGCAGCAGCTACACACCCAGTACATGAGAAAATTCTTTTAGCTCTACTTTCATAATACATCCTAAATCTAACTGCTCTTCACTGCAACCATTCTACAGTGGACACCATCATCTTTTATCATCAAATACCTAGTCTATCCACCACCTAGCATCAGCTTATTTTCCCTCACTCCAACTTTATACACCTTTTGACTTCCTGCTACTACAATTTTGCTCATATAAATCTGCTTTCTTGGAATGCATCCAACCTCCTCTTTAGAAGTGCTATTTATTCTTCAAGTTCCAGCTCAAAGCCCACCTGAAAGTTTTCCACGGTTACTGGAGACATGTAATCTTGTCTTTCTTTGGACCTCTAGGGCATATTCTATCTGTGTCACTCATCCAGCAATGCTTGCACTTCCTTTTATGGGTACGCTTCATCTCCTCCAAAAGACTTCGTCAGGTTTCTAGGAAGGGCTCACTACTTGGGAAGGAAAAAAAAAAGGAGGCCCTGTCCACAAGCTTTTTTCTGGGTATACTATACCCAGAGCAGCACTTTACATATAGAAAATGCTCAATGCTGATTAAAACTCTTGGTAAATTTAACTCAGTCTATGAGTTTTTACCATCAAAACCCCACTTATATCCTTCATAAACTAAAATTCAAAGGCAGCCTGGCCTAGCATCCAAACTGTAATAAAATCCACTGGATACAAAAACAAGGTTTGTGAATATGGGAGTGCATATATCTCTTCAAGATACTTATTTCATTTGCTTTAAAACATACCTAGTGGGAATGCTTCACTTTCACTTTTCACTTTCATGCACTGGAGAAGGAACCCACTCCAGTGTTCTTGCCTGGAGAATCCCAGGGATGGCGGAGCCTGGTGGGCTGCTGTCTATGGGGTCGCACAGAGTCGGACATGACTAAAGTGATTTAGCAGCAGCAGTAGTGGGAGTGCTAGATCTTATGGTAGTTCTGTATTTTAATTTTTGCACAACTAACATACTCTTATCCCTAATAGCTATACCCATTTACATTCCATAAGAGCTCCTTGTCCTCTATATCCTCACCAACACTTGTTATCATTTGTCTTTTTAATATGAGAGTAACNAAAGTGATTTAGCAGCAGCAGTAGTGGGAGTGCTAGATCTTATGGTAGTTCTGTATTTTAATTTTTGCACAACTAACATACTCTTATCCCTAATAGCTATACCCATTTACATTCCATAAGAGCTCCTTGTCCTCTATATCCTCACCAACACTTGTTATCATTTGTCTTTTTAATATGAGAGTAACTATAGGAAGTGATGGACATGTTAATTAGCTTTATTATGGTGATCATTTCACAATGTATATCAATGTATATGTATCAATATATATAACTATATAAATATAAAATTTATATAATCTATACAATTTTTGTCAATTGCAACCTCAATAAAATTAGGGAAGAAACAGCTTATACTTAATAATTCATAATTTATCCTAGAAAGAAAGATGCTACCAGGTAGGAAGGGAACTATACTTCCCTTATTTTAAAAATTAATGCCTATTAAATGTCAAAAGCATAGAAGGCACAGTGCAGAATACAATGAGCGGAGACTTGCCTGGCAGCTTAAATTCAAAACACAAAGAGCCAGAGGCAAAACAACAGATGGAGACAACTAGTTTAAGCGTCATCATCTTTCTCAGCTGTTTCTGCTGCCACTATAACTGTTCTCCTAAATCAAACTGACAACTCTCAGTAATTCTGAAACTGCATTCCATTCTTAAGAAAGCTGACTGGATTTCATACAGTGGGAAAGGAGGACTTTGAAGGACATGCCATTTGTACCCTGTATAAGAGCTGGAGAACTTCCATTTTCGAATGTAAATCTGACTTAAAAGGAAATCAATATAAGACTTAAACAGATCACTCAACAAAATGCTGAGTAATAAGGTAAACCATATTAAGTATTAATTAGATTAAATTTAAAAACAAGATTTTAAGTTCCCCTTGAACTAATGATTTCATACTAAAGAATTCATCTTTAAAAGATAAAAATAAAAAATAAGAGATAAATAAAAGAGAATTGCTTGTCCTTTCTAGAGGCTCTAATGAAGACAAAAGGTAACTGAAGTAAAAACTTCAAAAGCAATTTTATTTAGTTGCTTAAACTTCATCTGTGAAAAGACATGGATAATAATATTACCTGTATCAAGATCAATGGTAAATTCAACTAAGGTATTCTACAGTTATTTGTACAAAGAATGTAGAATACAAGCAATTATCAGTGATCACTACACCTACCTTGAAAGATTATTGAGGATTAGAAATGTATAAAATAAACACTGCTATTTTTGTAACAAGGGCTAAATTTGCCAGTATGTTTCTTTAAAACTCCAAGTCAAGGACAGGAAATTCTTTTCTGTAAAGGGTCAGAAAGTAAATATTTTATGCTTTGCAAACTGAGAGGCAAGTTTGAGGATATTATATAGGTACTTATATAACAGATTTTAATTGATGGAATTCAAAATATAATAATAACAAATGTCTACAATTTTTTGGTGACACAGGTCTACAAGTAAGAATAAAATTATTTTGGGGAGATAACATTTCATATTATTGGAGTTCAACGTTAGTGTCCTCTATCATCAAACTCAATTGCAAATGTCCATCTGTAAAACCATTCTCAGTTCCTGGGCTTCACAAAAATGATTTGGCTAGCCGTATTTACTTTTTTTTAATATAAATTTATTTATTTTAATTGGAGACTAATTATTTTACAATATTGTATTGGTTTTGGCGTATATCAACATGAATCCACCACAGGTGTATATGTGTTCCCCATCCTGAACCCCCCTTCCACCTCCCTCCCCATACCACTGCCCTAAGTACTAAAGTTACAAGAGAAACAAATAACACGAACGCTAAAAATCTCTTCATTTCCGAGAGTCAACTTCAAAACCAACTGCAATTCATTTGACTACTAAAATCTTTACACTTCTTAACATGAACTATCTAAATTTTGACAATCATGTCTACAAAGCAACTTATTCCTCTTTGACTTTTAGCTATGGGCTAAGTATAAATAAACAAAGAATACTAAATACAGAAGATCCTTTTGAAATCCTTAAATCTAAGAACCTAAGTTGTTGTTTAGTCGCTAAGTCGTGTCCAGCTCTTTTGTGACCCTGTGGACGGCAGCCTACCAGACTCCTCTGTCCATGGGATTTCCCGGGGAAGAATATTCGAATGGGTTCCCATTTCCTTCTCCAAGCGGTCTTCCTGACTCAGGAATCGAATCCCAGTCTCCTGCATTGACAGGTGGATTCTTTACCATCAAGTCACCTGGGAAGCCCCAAGAATTCAAATTACACAAGCATAAAATCAAAAGATAAACATCTATTTTTGTCAGAAACTAAGGAAACAGAAAATAACCAGAATTAAAGAGTTGAGGGTGATAAATGAAACAATAATAAGGTGAAGAGGAAGAGAATTAGGGTTTCTCAATCAAGCATGTTTGCATGGGGGTGGGAGTGCTAATCCACTAAAATTTCAAATGCAAATGTAGGTTGAACACAACCCTTTAGCAATATTAATTTTGAAGTAAATATTTAGTTCTAAATTTATGCTATCACTCCAAATAATGTCCTCATTTGATTCTAACCATTAATTTACAACTACGTAACTTAGAACTGATAAACGTGTGAAAATACAAAAGTTAAGAATACTTTCTATCAGGGATAGAAGGGGTTTCTCTGAAAGCTCAGTTGGTAAAGAATCTGTCTACTACGCAGGAGACTCCAATTCTATTCCTAGATCAGAAAGATCCCCTGGAGAAGGGGTAGGCTACCCACTCCAGTATTCTTGGGCTTCCCTTGTGGCTCAGCTACTAAAGAATCTGCCTGCAATGAGGGAGACTTAGGTTTGATCCTTGGGTTGGGAAGATCCCCTGGAGAAGGGAAAGGCTACACACTCCAGTATTCTGGTCTAGAGAATTCCATGGGGGTCACAAAGAGTCCGACAGGACTGAGCGACTTTCACCTTCTTTTTCATGTTCGCACTATTCAATTAACATCTCTGCCTCAAAAACAAGGACCATCAACTAGAAAAACATTACCTTTATGGTATTAATAGAAAGATGTTCCTGACTCTTATAACTGCCACATGAAAGACTTATTCCTTGCTGCTAATAATAAATGAAGATATTAAATCTTACTTTTAATTAGGTATTAAATATTTAAAATATTTTATGACTGAAAAAATTAACTTTAGTTTTCTAAAAATTTCATCTTATTAGATAACAGAAAATCTAAAACCCAGCTAAACAAGATATATAAACCTAATGAAAGGAGATAATCTATTTCTAAATACCTTTTTTAGGGGAGTCCAACATGCTTTACAAGAGTAGTAATTTTTTGTATAAACTTTCCAGGAAAAAGATGAAGACCCACTTATTTTTATACCTAAAATGTCTGGATTTCTGATCTTAGCACTTTAAGCTACATTACAAAAGCATTCTGACTGGACAAGTCTTCTTTGGCCTAGTAATTTGATATGTCAATGAAAGTCCTTCAGTTCAGTTGCTCAGCTCTGTCTGACTCTTTGCAAGCCCATGAACCGCAGCACGCCAGGCCTCCCTGTCCATCACCAACTCCCAGAGTCCACCCAAACCCATGTCCATTGAGTCGGTGATGCCATCCAGCCACCTCATCCTCTGCCATCCCCTTCTCCTGCCCTCAATCNCATGGACTGTATAGTCCATAGGGTTGCAAAGAGTTGGACGTGACTGAGTGACTTTCACTTCACCCAGAAGAGAATAGAACTAAAGATAAAGGGACATAGAGAAAGTTGAACCTTATACTTCACTTGTTATTAATGTTTTGCAAAACTGTATATATACCCTCGGTGATCATGCTCCTTTTCTCAAGCAGGATCTTAGCAGGTCACAATTTCCCTACGAACAGAGTTGTCTGGTACCCTCCTCTTCTGGGAGATGCTCGATTTGTTAGCTTATAGAGTCCCCTTGTCCCACTGACTACTTGTACCAGTGCTCTATGTGGGAACCAGTGCTTACCTCCTTTGGGGTGCAAAAATGGCTGAATACTTCTCTCTGGTTTGGGTAGCCTAGACCATCTGGTGATCTGATAAAATGAGGGCCTTTTGTCCTTGCAGAGTGAATCAATGAGTGTCGAGACTCCTGTTTCATCCAGATATTCTGCCTCTGAAAACTTCAGTGGGTACAGTGGCTTCTGCAAGGNATGGCTGAATACTTCTCTCTGGTTTGGGTAGCCTAGACCATCTGGTGATCTGATAAAATGAGGGCCTTTTGTCCTTGCAGAGTGAATCAATGAGTGTCGAGACTCCTGTTTCATCCAGATATTCTGCCTCTGAAAACTTCAGTGGGTACAGTGGCTTCTGCAAGGGAAGAATCACCAGGCAAGTCAATTTGGTGAAGGAAGATCTAGCCCAGAACACGCCCCTGAAGGAGCAGCCCTTTGGGATTAGGAGTCATTACCAAGTGCCTACAAAGCACCCTGCCATTTTGACTATGCACCTGCCTTGCTCTCAAGGAGAGACAAATGGGAGTGAGAGTCAGTCAGAAAACCCCCAACTGACTATGTATGTGCTTATGTTCATGGAAAACCATGAGGCAAGGCAGCTGGGAGAAGGAATTATACTGCCCTTTGCAAACATTTATTCAGTATCTTGTATTCACTCTAAGGAATATGCAAGTCCTGCCCTTGAGAAACTTACAGTCAAACTGGAGAGACAGCATTGTGTCCTAGTGCTAGTCAACATAAGGCAGAAAGAGAACAAAGGGCTCCTGAAAAAGACAGAGTCTAATCTTAGAGATGCTGATCTCTGAAAGAGATGCTAGAAATAATGCCAGGCAAAATGAAAGAACTGATTATCTTTTTCAAAAAATTGGGACCTGCAGAGAACTGGGTTCCTACTGTTTTCTGTGGATCAGGCTGTGATCCGGCTGTGCCAGGAAACCTGCAGTCACTAGGGTTGCCCCAGCTGATTGACATCTTTCAAGGGTCTGGAAGATCCCCTGGAGAAAGAAAAGGCAATCCACTCCAGTCTTCTTGCCTGGAGAATCTCATGGACAGAGGAGCCTGACAGGCTACAGTCCAGGGTCACTCAGACATGACTTAGTGACTAAGCAGCAACAATAGGCTCCTTGGGATTCACTGAATACAAATTATAAATGTGGAGCTTAATGACATTCAAGAAAAATAAAAGAGTTTCGTGCAGTGTGTCCTATTGCCACAAACATAAAGCCCAGACAAGTTGCTCTGGTTTCTCTATACCTAGGGGAAGCACCTTTTCTCATTAAAAGTGACTCTAGCTCAGGGCTCAGAGACAATATTCCATTTGAGCATATAAGATGGAAAGCCTGAGACCCCTTCTCCTGGGAAGTCATGAAATAAACAGTCTTTTGGCAAGTGCTCTCAAACTATGTACCCCAAAGGGCTCCACACCTCCAAGAAGAGAAGCCAAAGAGCTGTCCCTGTGGTCAAGACCCCTAACATCTGCAGCTTTCCTGTGGAAGGCATCTTTGTGTAGGCAGAAGCCTTGCCTGGTTTTTGGATATGTGTATCTTTAAATAATAAATAAGAAAAACCCATTTGTTTGTCTCAAATAAGGCAAAGATAAGTTTCATGTTGGCTATGGCAATGGACCACCATTTCTGGCACAAGGCTGGTAAATAAAAGAGATCAGAGCACAACCCTACTGTCATCCCCACCCCACTTTTCTGAAACCATTATCCAGCTGCCGATGTGGGGGCCGGGCTGACAGTCGCTGGCAAAACCTCAGGAGCATTTGCTCTGCTGAGCAATCTACCTTTAAACAGACAGTGGAAGGCAGTGGGAAGTATCTGAATGTTGGTTGACAAAGCATTTAAGGGAGGCTAATGGACAAGGGAAACCCTGTAACCAGTTCCATCTCTTGGTGTCTTGCAGGGACTCAAACCATGATGTAACTCAGAGAAAAAGTCTCTCTCATTTTGGGAGATCTGCTATTTTACTTATATTTATTCACATTGAGAAATACCACATCTTAAAGTAAATACAAAATGCAGAGGGGAAATCTATTTTAAAGCAAATAATTTTAAGTAAAAAGAAGGTCAAATATTCATTTTAAATGATTTTAATTTGATAACTATTATGTTCCAATTCAAAAAAGAATATTGCACAAATGCTTTTGTATCACAATCGTTATTTTTTCTCACCCTGGTGAGATTTTGACAAACATAGTTGGCTCTGGGAAATAACATAGAGAATGTCTTAACTGGTTTAGTAATTTCAATAGCCTGTGAAAAAAATGAAAATAGGATATTACATTCATAGAAAAGACAAGTATATATCCATAAATTCACCTGGGTGTAGTGTAAAATAATAAGCTTTTCAAGGATTTAATAAAACTTAAAGGAGACAAAATTGAGAATGCTGTGAAAATAGAATGCAGCTCACAAACTTTTCAATGCAATCTTTTGCTTTCGAAAATCCATTAAACCTGCAAGACTTCTAAGAATATTTGATCATATTATAAATCTCTTATATTGGAAAAGTTAACATCTGATATTTTTAAAGCAAAAATCTAAATAAATACAGACCTGAATTGTTCAAATAACAAAATCTGTGAGTGGTGAGGTAAAATTACCAAAATAACACAAACAAACAAAAAGAAAACAACACCAGAAAAAAAAAAAAAAAATCTTGTCATGGCACCGATAAACATTTCTGTTGAAATGTATGAATATATGACATTTTCTCCAGGTAACAAACACAGTTTTCAGCAGTTATGTAGTAAATGCTGAAAATTTAAGAAAATAAAAATTTTAGTGGTCAGCAAGCAAAAATAATTCTATGAAACTCTCCCCATTTTTATGAATTCATTACAGCAATTTTTATTGTTCTTTTTTGCCTTGGAATTAATATTTTTAGCGGAGGCATAGCACTGGAGTCCAGAGGCAGATATATGACTCAGGTGCTAGATGTTTTTTTAAAAAACTTCCATCTTGCATTTTTGGTGATTTTAGAATTGTTGCTCATCACATTCATGAACACAACCTACTTTAGCTATACTTTTAATTTATTTCCAGGAAAATTCAACCACAGTATATAGAAAAAAGGCACAACCATATTAATTACATTATTTAACACACCATTTTATACTTCCTTTGTCACTGGTTTTTTGAAGCTGTGAATTACTTCAATAGTGTCGGTGTTTCTGTTAATCTTTAAGCTGTATATTCCACATCATACTTTTTTTCAAATGGTTATTCCAAGACACAACTAATTCTTCACATTTTGTGACCATTCCAGGCATCTGATATCTGGAATATTTACAACTAACTTCATCAAACCTTAACATTTTATGAAATACTTGAAAAAAAAAATCTTTGTAATCAATACTGTCAGAACACATTCTCCCATCAAAAAGAAAAGGGCAACATAATGAATTAGTTCAACTGTGCACCTTAATCCGGAAACACTGATTATGACTCTGCTTCAGAAAACATAANTCAAACCTTAACGTTTTATGAAATACTTGAAAAAAAAAAATCTTTGTAATCAATACTGTCAGAACACATTCTCCCATCAAAAAGAAAAGGGCAACATAATGAATTAGTTCAACTGTGCACCTTAATCCGGAAACACTGATTATGACTCTGCTTCAGAAAACATAATTATTCCATTCAAAATGGCTTGTCATTGATACTGATGATTGGAGATTTACTTAAAATAAAATATATAGAAAGTATGTGAGTCGGGGACGGTGCCAGGATTGAACACGGGGGCAGTTTTTTCAGTTGGATGTTGATGAGGGCATGGCAACCCACTCCAGTGTTCCTGCCTGGAGAACCCCATGGACATGGGAGCCAAGTGGGCTCCAGCCCATGGGGTCACAAAGGGTCAAACTCAACTAAGCAACACTTCCATTGGAGTATGACTATTTATGATCTTGTTTGTTTATTCCCTAGATAAAGACTTCTGTGTTTATTTTCTATTCATTTTAAAATATTTTATTATTTTTGTCAAGACAATTTTTTATTAATGTAGATAAATTTTACTCATCTGTCACTCACATTCCATTAGAGTTTAAAGAAAGGACTTAATCATGGCAGGGCGGAAAAGAGCAACCATCTGAGTTGCCCTGATCACACCATCATCCTCTACAAATTTCATTATAAATGCAGGAGAAACAAAATCTTTAGATCCAAATATACATAAGTTACTTGTAATATTTTAAATTAACACCAAGTAGTATTTGAAGTTTTCTCTTCTAGCCTTTTCACTCTTTGTGTAATAAAATTCTCCCAAGTTAAGAAAGTTATTTGCTTCAAAATAAATTCTGTGGTATATCANGAAACAAAATCTTTAGATCCAAATATACATAAGTTACTTGTAATATTTTAAATTAACACCAAGTAGTATTTGAAGTTTTCTCTTCTAGCCTTTTCACTCTTTGTGTAATAAAATTCTCCCAAGTTAAGAAAGTTATTTGCTTCAAAATAAATTCTGTGGTATATCAGAATATTTTTGCCATCAGAAGTATAAGCATTGGCAAATAGGGAATTTAACTATGAGTTGAAAAATATAGCAATACTAAATAAAACCCCCTTCTCACTGAAATGGCCAGTTCAGAAACATTTTCAGAAATCAAAACCCATAACAACAATTTTTTAAATCTTCACACATACACACTCTAGTTTCATTTATCAGTAATGAAAGCCCTGCATGTCTGATGCGTTCACAATTATTCATGCTAAGACAAACCTACTGTAGCATTTCTCTTACTTACAAAACTCATAACTAATTTTACATAAAATACAGTTATTTAATTTTTAATACCTACTGAATGTGATTTGCTAATTCCACAAGGTATACCTTAAAAGCTAATGTTTCTGTTCCATAGATTCAGTGTGTATCCCCTCATGGCCTCAGGAACCTGGGTAATATTGTGGACCAGAGAAATGGGCCAATAGTATTACCTGTGTGCTTTCTAGTTATCCTTGTGATGGTAACACACATTCTTTCTTTAATCTCAGTAAAGTGACATGATACATGATTTATGCTCCTAGAAACTGATGTGTCAACTCCTCATTTGTCTTCAAAATGATCTTTTTAAAGACCTTATTGAAAACATATCCATATTAACAAAATCTTTTTTTTTTTAAAAAAGCTACACTATTAGAGTTTCAAGTAGTTTTCTGATGCATATTTTCACATAAACTTAAATTCAACAGCAGGTCTGACACTGAGATTTGATTGATGGATACTGTGCTTTGAATCTTTAAAGCATGTATTATCTAACCTATAGGGGATTATGAAAACGTGTCCAAATTCTAGCTATCAAGAAAAAAAGTTTACGTATCTTGGGATTTCTTTTACCACTTAAAAAGAAATGCTGATAGTATCTAGGTCAGTTTTTATTTTCAATTTTTCATTTGGATAGATTGTGAGAAATAATCTAATATCACAGTCCTTATTAAACATCCTGTACATGTAAGTACATAATGCAAACAGAAATACAATAGAACTGTCAGTAAAAGCTGTTCCTTTAAGGCTTACTGGTAAAACTCACACAGCTCCTTCTATTAATTTGTTCCATATGAAAAAAAATTCTTCCAGGGTTTTGGGCACAGAACACCAGAAAGAGCAACTTTAAAAAACTGGCTTAAGTATTTAAAATTAAACTCTTAAATCACAGTGTTGTTTGTTAGTAGTGAACCATGGTCAGAACCAGAGAATTGCACAAACAATAATAACAGACCTTCCAGGACCTCATGCTTTGGTTTTACCTCTTGAATTTACCCTATAGTGTGTTGTACTTTCTTTTTCTTTTTCTTTTTCAGGAATAGCAAATTGATAGAAGAAAATAAACAGAGCTTACGATTTTGAATACACCAATACCAATACTTTGGTGAACTGACAGTGTAGTCTACACAATATATGTGCCATAAACTATGAAGAAGGAAACACTTTAGGAAAAANACCCCATGGACTGCAGCCCACCAGGCTCCTCCGTCCATGGGATTTCCCAGGCAAGGGTACTGGAGTGGGCTGCCATTGCCTTCTCTGAAGATCAACTTAGATTGACATAAGTCTACAACTGATCATAGGATAGCATGGAATATGATATTACGTGTGAAAATTGAGTGGCAGCTGTGATTTTTAGATAAGGCCAATATTTATCGAAGTGCTGTTTTGAGAACTTTAACACAGAGTTACCATGTGCTATGCTGTGCGACTATGCTAAGTCACTTCAGTTGTGTCCAACTCTGCAACCCCATGGACTACAGCCCACCAGGCTTCTCTGTCCATGGAATTCGTCAGGCAAGAATACTGGAGTGGGTTGCCATGCACACCTCCAGGGGATCTTCCCAGCCCAGGAATTGAACCTGTATTTGCTACACTGCAGGCAGCTTCTTTGCCTCTAGTGCCACGTGGGAAGTCCCGAGTTTCCATGTAGATAGCTCAATATCTCGAAACCTTTGGCAATATCATTTTGGCCCATTGAGTGGGTATTTTCATCTATAGATGAATATACACTTTGCCCATTTGAGGTAGTTTCATCATTTGAAATCATGAATAAGGTACTAGAAGAAAAGGAAACCCTGGTTTCATCATCGAGAAGACAGACACCGTGTACCTTGGGGTTTTTTTGTTTTGATTTTGTTTTCATCTTTAATAATAGGGATAGTCATCTTGTTGACTTCTAAAGTCTGGTTCATTTCTAAATAGTCCTTGACTTTGCAGTTCTATCCATTACACATACATAGTATTAACACAAGTAAAGAGGTCAAAACTATTTTTACTGGGTAAGCAACTTAACTATTAGTTTTTAGGAAAAGCATTATGACAGAATCTTTTAAACTGCTTACTGAACAAGAGTGAAGCATATCATATTATCACTATAAGCAGGAATGTCCCAATCATAACAGATAATGCTAATGTAAGCCATAAGCCAAGGTGAAGTGGTTTGCCAAAGGTTACACTGCCTTTCTCTGATCTCTGGTCAGTCCTGTGTCCGTTCAGCAATCCACCTTCTCTCCCTGTCCACCTTAATGGCTATCTGCAATCTAAATCCTGCATATGGTGGTGGTGTTCAGTCCTTTAAAAGGGTAGCCTCTCTGATCTCTTTTGGAGGGTCCAGCATGAAACTAAAGAGCCTGACAAATCACCTGAAACCTTTTCTTTCCTGAACCTCTCTAGGGGAGTCGGAAAGGATGAGCCATTTGTAATTCATTCAAGTATGTTTATAATTCACAAGAAGTTCTCAGGTCCCCTTAGTTCTTCACATACATGATGACTTCAGAGGTGAGAACTTCCCAATCTGGGACTCCAGTTTGTTTTCAATCCATTATCTGCGATGGTAATGATGCTTCTGAACTGTGGTGTTGGACAAGACTTTTGAGAGTCCCTTGGACAGCAAGGAGATCCAACCATTCCATTCTGAAGGAGATCAGTCCTGAATATTCATCGAAAGGACTAATGCTGAAGCTGAAGCTCCAATACTTTGGCCACCTGATGAAAAAAGCTGACCCTTTGGAAAAGACCCTGATGCTGGGAAAGATTGAAGGCAGGAGAAGGGGACGACAGAGGATGAGATGGCTGGATGGCATCACTGACTCAACAGACATGAGTTTGAGCAAACTCCGGGAGAGGGTTGACAGAGCAGCCTGGGGTGCTGCAGTCCACGGGGTCACAGAGTCAGACACAACTTAGCAACTGGTCAGCGACCACCTGCCACAATGCCTTTGAAGAGAAACAGAAGTAACTTACACCACCCAGCATGGCAGCCCTTGGATTTTCCCCCAATTCCACCCACTCTTTCCCTCCGTGTCCTCAGGCATGAAGTGTTGGCATCCTCCCTGTCACTCTCACAGGTTTGTACTGCAGACCCAAGAGGAAGCAAGGACGCCTCTCTCTTCTCGAACTCCTAGCCATCCTTCAGCTGCTGGTTTTCTCCTCTACAGTAAAGTGCCCGGCTTTGTTTTGTTGACCACATTTTCCGTAAAAATGTTTAAAAAAAAAAAAGGACAGGCTTTAAACCCTGACTTAGATTCTGAAATAATGGTCTGTCTGTGATGAGACTTGTGACTAAACCACCAGCAGCCACCGCCACGCCTTCATGGAGGGCGACGTTTTTAAAAGAGACTTTGGGGAGAGAAAGGCAGAACCACCCGAAGGAGATGCTGGAGGAAGGGCAGCTTCCACGGAGAGGAAGCAAGTCGACCAAGTGAAGCGAAGGTGAACTGGCTGCTCGGCAAGGCATTCTGTGGGCCTGGGGGTGCGAGCTCTGCTGGGGGGCAGGCTGGGCGGGGCAGTCAGGAGCCAGGTCACAGAGCCTGGGTGCCATATGGTCTTTTAGCGTTGACTGGTATTTTAACCGCGCGTACGAATCACTTGAACAGAGATAAGGCTCCATTAAAGTATGAATGGGAAGCGGAGGCAGACAAGCTTGAGTATCCTGTCGATGGCTCCACGGGTCAGGCAAGACAGAGGAGTAACTCGCCATAGCGGATAACATGACTGAAGGAAGAACTGCGCTGAGATGGAAGGGGCCGGTGCACTGATGTCTTGTGTGGACATGACAGGTGGAAAACGGAAGCTGAAAGAGCAAAGGGTGAAGAGATGACCAATCACGGAATCCTGAAGGAGGTGGTAGCAGGGAAACGCTGACCATCGTCTGGGTTGGGAAAGTTTGCGAACGAGACACTCCCGGGTCCTGGGAATCCTCCCTCGGCTGGTCTTGTTCCCTCTTCTCTCTGCCTTCCTGTCTCCCACATACAAGTGCCCTTCTTATCCATGGGATTTTTCCAATCAGGAAAGCCTCACTCTCTCCTCAGTATTTCCAAATCTATGAAGGAAGGAGAAATTCAAATCTCTGCGCATCTTACATTCATGGACGGGTTTTTGTTCCCTTGAAATTATACTCTTCCCACACTGCACATCAAAGCTATGTCTTCACTTCTTTCTTAAAGACACTCAAGGAAGAGGTCTGGTAATGCCCGACCCTGGATGAATACGTAGAAACCTCCAGACACTCCAACTGCCCCGTGTTAACCTGTCCTCACTGAAAATATCATAAAGATGACGGTAGAAACGGAATGCCTCTGTTGAATCCAGTGACGCAGATGGGAAGGTTATTTTCAAGAAACTGTCAAGATCCTTTGGGCCATGTCTCATCTTGGAATGTTTCTGGTATATGCATGCTACGTGGCCACGATCATAGTATGCAGAAACAGCCAAATTATCATTTGTGTGTGTCGGCTGTTTCTGCATACTGTGATGGTCCATGGTAAAGAATTTGCCCGCCAATGCAAAAGCTGCAGGAGACGCAGATTTAATCCCTGGCTCAGGAAGATCCCCTGGAGGAGGGCATGGCAACCTACTCCAGTATTCCTGCCTGGGAAATCCCATGGACAGAGGAGCCTAGCAGGCTACAGTCCATGGGGTTGCAAAGAGTCAGACGGGACTTGAGGGACTAAAGAACAACAAGCCCAGGGCTGCTCTGTAGCTCTGTGAATGGGGCCCCATGTGTCCCCACACAGTAATCTGTGGCAGTGGTACCCCTCTCCCTCTCAGGATGATGGCATCTGTCCACAGTAGCCCTGGTGAGATCCCTGCTACACAATACTTTGTTCCAGAAGAGGGGGGAAAAAAACTCTCACATTTTCACCCCATTCACTCTTACAAAAGCACATGCATCTTAAAAAAAAAAAAAAAAAAAACATTAAATTCATACATGGAAGCCAAAGGTGGAGTGCACCGAATCCTCCACCTCCAACCTCCAGTGGATGTCACTTCTAATATGCAGTTTAAAACCAAGCTAGCCAATCAACGTCGAGTTGGAGCTAAAATTACAAAGGAAAACTGCCACAGCGGTTGCTCTTTATCGTTTCTGAAAAGCGAATATGTGTGGTGCCACCAAGTTTGCTGAGCGGGCTGTATCCCAAGACCCAGATGTATCAACATCCTGTCCATGCATGGTTAAGCGTCTTCTGGGCCCTCCCTGTGGATGGAATGAGCTTCCGGGCAGAAGCCCTGTAAGCGTGGTGTGTGCAGGTGAAAAGGCAAAACAGCAGCAGCAACAGTTGATTAGGGGGTCACTGAAGAATGGCAGGTAGAATAAAGAAAATGCAGCCTTTCATTCTCTGGACTCCTCCGTTTGTTCAGATACAACATGTTATGGTAAAACACCATGACATAGCCTAGATGCCAGGGAGGCATCTGAATAACAGCGGAGCATCTTTGTTTTTGAAGGGGATGATGTCCACTTTACAAAAGAGGGGCGCTCCCTTTTGAAAGAACACAAGTCGATATTTCAAATGGCAAGATCTCTAGTTTAAACGTGTTCAGAAAGTTCGTGTTTTCTTTTTCTCTCATTCTCTCTCTTCTTCTACCTTGAAATTCCTTTATCAGGGCCTGTCGACCATGGTTGCTTAACGTTTTAAAATACGTTTGTTGAGAACTGAGCTGTCGGCCGCAGTGATCTAATTAAGGGAGTGTGAATACGGAGATGGGTCTACCTCCTTCATCCACAATTTGAGTCCAGGTTCTACAAGGAACAGGAAGTCTGGTGTGGAAAGAACTCAGAAGACAGTCTCTTTACCCTGAAGCTCAATGATTCCCTGGTGGCTCAGATGGTAAAGAATCTGCCTGCAGTGCAGGAGACCCAGGTTCAATTCCTGGGTCAGGAAGATTCCCTAGAGAAGGGAAGACTAACCATTCCAGAAATCTTGCCTGGAGAATTCCATGGACAGAGGAGCCTGCCAGGCTATAGTTCATAGGGTCACAAAGAGTCAGACTTGACTGAGGCACTAACACTTCCACTTTGTTTTTTTTTAAGGGCTTCCCTTGTGGCTCAGCTGGTAAAGAATCTGCCCTGGGTCTGATCCCTGGGTTGAGAAGATCCCCTGGAGAAGGGAAAGGCTACCCACTCCAGTATTCTGGCCTGGAGAATTTCATGGACTGTATAAACTATGAGGTCACAAAGAGTTGGACACGACTGAGTGACTTTCGCTTTTAAACAATGGGCTAAAAACTAATCATATATCTTAAAAAAAAAAAAAAAATCTACCTTTACACAAATATCTGGAGCAGGGACTATCCAAATGATTTTGGAACCCTCACAATTGAGAAGTGGAAAATAGCAACCTACTAAGTACTTACTGTGTTGTTGTAAAGTTGACCCAGTTGGCTCAAAGACTTGGAAAGGTGCTGGCTACCTGAACTTCAGATGCTAAGCTGAGGGTTATCAGCCTTGAGCTCATTTGTGGTTACTTGACTATGATACACCACGTCCACATCAACGCAGTTAATCTCATTGACAACAGTATTTTGCATTCACTCACTCTTCATGCATATTAAAACATGCTTAAAATAAACAATGATACAAACACAAGTAATAATACACTTCACCACACCACACACACACACACACACACACACACACACACACACTCATGAACTGGTTCTGTATTTGCAAAGTACTCCACTGTGAAAATGTTTCAATTAAGCTATGCATGATGTCATTTTATGTCTTGGCAGCAAAGTATCAAAATTCACTGACCTCTATTTTCTATGCATTACAGCCTCTGCTGAGGTACAAAGGGCTACTTGGCAGCATCACTCCGCAATTTAAATCAACTGCACACTTGAACAGAGTGTGAGTCTGACATTAATGGCTCTAAAATTCCAAAATCTTTACAATACACACAGACACACACAAATAAGTAAAACTCTGTTTTCAGAATTCCATACATTATTTCCATTTTATTTCACATTCGAATTTTCCCTGAAATTGGCTTCGGGGCTTTGTTTTTGCAAAACTTTAGAGGCCTAGGCCCTGTGATAACCAGGAGATAGTGTCTGCTTTTTGTTTGTTTGTTTCCCACACAGGAAGCAAATTTGGAGTCCCATAGAAGCAAATTACAATTGGTAAACTATTTCCTATTTCAGAAAAGAGCTTTTGAAAAATCAATTACGGTGGAACAAAGCTTACTTAATTTCATTTACAATTAGGAA
>SJYA01001318.1:269659-316636 GCA_006410615.1 Neotragus moschatus
CCCACCCCCACCCCAAGCCTCCCCAGTCTTACTGGTTCAACTGATGAATCTACTTTCTCGAAGCAAAAACGGCTCTAGAGGTCAGGCCCTGCCTCAGGCCCAGCATTCTCTGCCAAGCATGTAACATACAGTAGTTTTGCTAGTGAGTTCTATGTCCCAGCCTCAAAACAAATCCACAAAATGGGAAAGACACATGGCTATTAGTTGATTATTTTATGAACAAGATATCGAAAACTCCAGTTAGTACACACCGCGAGCGGGCAGGGACAGACAGCAGCAGAAGCAGCTGCTCGACCTACCCCCTCCGCCACTGCCCTCAGCCCTTCCCCCCTCCAGGAGAGGTAGCGCCGCTGGCTGCAGACTTCTTCAGCTCTATTTTCATAGACTGAGTCTCAGCTCGAGGCTCGAATCTGGTCAGATTTCCTGCTCCTGGGGCTGCCACTACTGGCTTTCCTGCTTTCATACCTTTTGACATAGGAATGCGGGTGGGTGTAGGCCGCTGGGCTGACCCGTCTTGTCCTGACTGCAAGAGAAGAAAAGATAGAGACACAAGGGCCATGTTGGTGAGTCTCTCCTTGGAAATGCCATCATCTGAACAGACGCATACCACAGGACCACCCACAGATGAGCCCGCCCCAGAGAAGATTGTTGTTAGAAAGTCAGAGTTGCTTGCGGTCTAGTCCACTTTCCCCTTTTCCCTCTCCTGAACATCTATGCCCAGTGTCTTTCTGTTCTCAAGCTCCCAATCTTCACTCTTGTTTCACAGAAAAACTACAGGCCACCCTGCATATATTCGGTCATTTGTATCCCTCCTGTCCCCAAACCACCTCCACTTTCTTTAGATGAAGCAGCTCTCCTTTCCTCTCCTACTGAGGCCAGCTCTTCTCTTTTTTGTCACTGTTGACCACATCCTCCGTTTTGTTTTTTGGGCCTTGTGGCAGGGCATGCTAGATCTAAGTTCCCTGACCATGAATCAGACCCCATGCCCACTGCAGCAGAACCATGGAGTCCTAACCACTGGACCACCAGGGGATTTCCCTACACCCTCCTTCTTGAAACAACACAGTGATTTTGGTTCGTTTCCAAGGCTAACCATCCAACACCGCGGTAATCCAAGTCTATGCCTCAACCACTGATGCCAAAGAAGCTGAAGTTAACAGGTTCTGTGAAGACCTACAAGCCTTCTAGAACTAATACCAAAAAGAGATGTCCCTTTCATCATAGGAGATTGGAATGCAAAAGTAGAAGTCAGGAGGTACCTGGATTAACAGGCAAATTTTGCCTTGGAGTGCAAAATGAAGCAAGGCAAAGGCTAACGGAGTTCTGCCATGGGAACACACAGGTCATAACAAACACCTTCTTCCAACAACATAAGAGATGATTCCTTCCTGAAGGAGTTCCTAAAACTCTCCTGCTGATATCTCACTTGGGTCTCACCCATCGCCCTCTTGTCTCTGACTCCTTTTCATTCTCAAAACGGCTCCCAGTTCCAGTGTGCCTACCTTCTAAATGTGGGTATGACCATGCTCCATCCTCAGTCCTCATTTTCCACAGTCACCCCGAAAATTACCTGAGTTGTCACCCACATGTGTCTGAGACCCTGAACCTTGAGCCATCAGTTCGGTTCAGTTCAGTCACTCAGTTGTGTCCAACTCTTTGTGACCCCGTGGACTTCAGCACACCAGGCTTCCCTGTCCATCACCAACTCCCAAAGCTTGATCAAACTCATGTTCATCGAGTCAGTGATGCCATCCAACCGTCTCATCCTCTGTCATCCCCTTCTCCTCCTGCCTTCAATCTGTCCCAGCATCAGTGTCTTTTCCAATGAATCAGTTCTTCGCATCAAGTGGCCAAAGTATTGGAGCTTCAGCTTCAGCATCAGTCCTTCCAATGAATATTCAGGACTGATTTATTTTTAGGATTGACTGGTTTGATCTCCTCGCAGTCCAAGGGACTCTCAAGAATCTACTCCAGCACCACAGTTCAAAAGCATCAATTCTCTGGTGCTCAGCTTTCTTCATGGTCCAACTCTCACATCACAGGGCTCTCCTTAAATGCAGATCCAGATTTCTAACCCCATGCTAGACATTTCCAGGGTCCCGGAGGCATCTCAATTATAACATGCCCCAAACGTTATTTATCTTCTTACCCAAACAGTAATTCCCCAGGTTTCTCATTGTATCCACCCCTACGGCCAAGCCAGAAACCTCCAAGCTACCCTCTGAACTCAATGTCATGAAATCTTCAATTCTGTCTTCAGTATATCTCTGTGGCAACCCTCTTCAGTATTCTTGCCTGGAAAATCCCATCAACAGAGGAGTCTGGAAGGCTACAGTCCAAAGGGTCCCAAAGAGTCAGACATGATGAAGCATGCACAGAGGCACATCCTCGTTTTCACTCCCACAGTTCAAGCGTACATCTCCAGCCTAGAGAACTGCAACCAGATCTCTTCCCTCAGCCTCTGCTTCCTCCAACTGATCCTTTCAATTGTTTTATAAACATATCTAAAACAGAAACAATGGCGTTTTAAAAACCACTACCCTGTTTGTGGCTCCCTTTGCCTCCTCTCTGAGCTTAAGTGTCGATTCCCTAATAAGACACACGTGTCTTCAGCATCTGATCCCGGCGAGCATCTCCTCTTCTGCTCCTGCATGGAGTCCCCAGGTCCGACTGCTGCGGCCCAAGGGACTGCTCACTGTCCCCCACGCGACATCTCCCCACACTGCCAGCCCTGCGCACATGCTGCCCTCTCTCCTTATCTGTGAACACCTCTGCCCCCGGGGAAGCCTTCTCCGCTGGTTCCTTTGTACACCACGTCCTCACAGAACCACTAGGTGGGGTCCAATCCTGCCTCTCCCACTAAGCCAAGACCTTCAACAGTCCTCTCTGCAGTCAGCACCCAACCTTTTGCCTGAAGTGCACTTAAAACTGCACAAATGATCTAGTCGCACTGTTCATCCCAAACTTTTTGTTGACCTTGATTTTATGGAAGCTGATCTACCTAAAGTACATGGGCCAGCATTTAGGCCTTAGAAATCTTAGACGGTTGTTTTAAAGTCCTACGTGCATTTAATCAGTAATCCAAAATGTTATTCCAGAAAGGAGGGCTGTCTCAATTTGACCCTGAAAATGGGAATAACATGTTCTAGCAGAAACTTTGCTCTACATCACAACAATTANAGCATTTAGGCCTTAGAAATCTTAGACGGTTGTTTTAAAGTCCTACGTGCATTTAATCAGTAATCCAAAATGTTATTCCAGAAAGGAGGGCTGTCTCAATTTGACCCTGAAAATGGGAATAACATGTTCTAGCAGAAACTTTGCTCTACATCACAACAATTACACCTCCACTAACTTTTATAAAAAAAACCAAGCGATGCTGTGCTGTTTAAAAAACCAGTATTGAACCATTTGAGAAGGGTGAGCAGTTCTGAATGATATTTAACTCCTGTAGAGCCAATAACAAAAAGCCTGACCAACAAAGCAGTTCGTAAGTACTTCCCTCTTTGAAGCCTGTTCTGGTCTATGCTTGTGCCCAAAGAATTAAAGTAAATTGTAGTGAAGATACAGGCAAATAAGCCACAGTTTCTATACTTAAATAAGAAGCTTCCTGTCTTTTTAAGACTTTCTAATATCTGCTGCAGAACTTGCTCAGAGATTAGGGATCACAATTTCTAGTCTATTGTCTTAAATTAATATCTAAATAATACGTGATCTTCTATAATTTCATCCACCAATTGTTCCCAACAAATGAAGAAAATCACTGGAGGTGTCTTGAAAAACAATTTCTTTTTAAGTTCTGGCCTTTAAACTTTGGACATGCTTTCTTATAATCCATTTAGCCTTCCAGCTGCTTTTAACTAAATATTTCTCAAGCACCTGGTCTCTGCTCTGTACTATTAATAAAATACAGTGTTTAGACATATAAATTCACTTCTTTTTAATTTATAAAAATTTTTTGATAGCATAATCTTTTAATCTTACTTTTCAAGTGAAGTGTGACTATGACCATACATAAATGAATATCAAATGTCTCAGGTTCTAAAAATATAACCCAGGAATAGCTTTCATTTTTTTGCATGTTGGCCTGTTTCTTCCAGCCTCCATTTTAAAAAACACTTTAAACATTAAAATTTTCAACGTTATTATTCGCATAGGCTGAGGTGGTAAGAGGCCATCTTTGCAAAAGGGTTTCAGAGTCAACATGATTTAAGTGAAAAAAAGAAATTATCTCTCATAATTAGCTCAAATTAAAAAAACAGGAGGTTCCTTTTTGTTCTCATTTCTTGGTGTAGACAGCCTCTTGGGAAACATCTGGTAGTGGGTTCCAGCGGAAGAGAGACATGTGGTTTGGTTGCCTTTTGGGCACTGGGTTATTCTGTCTTCACTTCCCCGCCTGACCCCCACATTGGCCTGAACCAGGACCCCCCTCTACTCACCAATGACTGGGTTCCTCTGGCTGATGAAGTCGTGACCGGGGTAATGGTGATGGTACTGGTCACTTTGCTCGCACCAGGGCGTGGCGAGAGGTGGTTCCTGGGCGAGCGAAGGACGGTGCCAGTGGACACCTCCTTCTCCGCCGTCACACTGACCGGTCGGACAGTGATCACTGGACTCGCCCCTTCAGCCGCAGTCCCCGGGCCTCGCTTAAACTGAGAGCCTAGGTGAATGTGGATTTTGTTGTCTTCCGTGGTTATGATATTGGCATTGGCGTTGTATTTCCGGACTGGGGTTGGTCCAGGCTGCTTCTCCGGGGTGACCTTGAGGACCGTCCTTCCCACGGGCATTTCCTGGGATTCAGGAGGGACACTGATGTCCGTCGGGGCCGCCGACGTGGACACGGTCATGATCTGGATGGGGGATGTGGGCCGGTCGGCAAACACCCCCCTCCCGCCCTCTGGGGTCTTCTCCCTGGAGAAGGTGGTGATGGTGACCGGGGACATGGCTCGCTCCGGGCCGAGGGTAGCGTCTGCGCCTTTCTGCTTCTGAGACAGGACGTTTGGGGAGGGGATGATGGTGATCCTCGGCTTCTGATTGCCCAGGGTGGGGATGACGGTGGTGCTCGAGAAGAACTCTTCCGCCGTGGGGCTGGTGATCTCCAGAGTGGCGGTGCTGTTCTCGTGGTCCGGGGTCACGCGAATGTGCAGCGGCTGGCCCTGCTTGGGCGAGAGGACCAGCTCTCCCGGGTGCCCTGGGCTGGCACTGGCTCGGGGCCCCTTCTCCGGAGCCAGCGGGGGCCCGTTCTCCCTCTTCCTCATCCACGGGATCCAGGACTTCCTCATGGTGAGCTCGTTGGCCGCGGGCGGATACCTGTCGAGAACCGACGAACGTTCCAGAGGCTTCTTCAGTCCTACCTGGCGAAGGTTGCTCATGATGTGGTTTTCCTCCTGAAAGGATTTCCGAATGAACACGGCTGGTGTGTCCTCCTCGGCCGCCTCGCTGCCCAGGGCATCCGTCTGCACGCCCGTGGATGTCACGGGAACGTCCACCATCCTGCGCCCGTTCCCGCTGGGGCGCAGGGCGCGGCTGTACCGCTTGGAGAGCTCCAGCTCTTTGGTCAGATGCAGGACCTCCTGGCCCATGCTTCTGTTCTTGTTTTCTTCCTCCATAAACCTCTGCTGAAGGACAGAGTAATCCACTTGGAGCTGAGAAAGCTGATCTTCTTTGTTCATCAGTTCGTGAATCTTCTCTTTGAGAGCTTGGACCTCAGCTTTTAAGTCACGACTTTTGGCTTCTTCCAGCCGAAATCTGTGTCTCAGCTCGGCTTCTTGGCTCACGGCCTCACCTTTCTCTATGGCTTTGTTCTTGGCGATCTGGTGTTTGATCTCCTCCAGTTGCTGAGAGAGGAAATTGGCCTTATCCTGCTCGGTTCTAAATTTCTGCTCCAGCTGGTCATACTCATCTTCCGTCTTCATCAAGTCCCCTTCCACCACCTCCAGCTGTTGGAGACGGTTCTTCAGCCTCTCAATTTCCAGTGTTAGCTCCTTAATTTTGTTATCTTCGGGGCAGGTGAGCTCAGGTCCTTTTCGAGACCTTCCTCTCGTTATTTCTCTCTCCACTTCCTCTATTCCATCAAGCCTCTTCTTTAATAAGTCCACACTGCAGCTTAATTCAGAGGATTTTTCTTCTTCACTTTTCAGTTTGCCTATTAACTCGTCTCTCTCTTTTGTTAAATTGTATACCTTTTCCTCCATTTCAGATTTCAGCTTTAAAAGCTTCTTACTTTCTTCAATGAGCTTTTCCGTGACGTCCATAACCTTCCCTTGCTCCACCTTAAAATTTTTGTTGAGTCCATCCACTTTTTTCTCCTCTTGCTTGATTTTTTCCATCATATTTTTCCTTTCATCCACCAACATCACGGTAAAGGACTTCAACTTTGTAAGATCGTCTTTGAGGCTTAATTCAGCCTTTTCCAATCGACTTTCAGAACATTCCAGTTCTTTCACCCGACTCTTGACCACCTCCAGTTCGTTGAGCAGGTCCTTGGTTAAACTCTTCTCTTTCTCCAGATTCAAGTGCAGCTGGGTGCACTCGGACTTACTCTTGCTAAACGCTTCTTCCAGTTTCTCCAGTTCTGCCATTCTCTTCTGTAACTTCTCAACCTCAAGTTTGAGCTCCCGGCTATGGTGTTCTTCCTCCTGCAGTTTCTTCCTCAGTTCCCGGCACTGGGACTCGGTTTTCGTGATCTCTTCGTCTTTCCCCTCCATCTCGAGCACGCGCTTCCGTAGATTTTCCACTTCTGCCATGAGGCTGGAGTTGCCGCATTCCCCTTTGGCAATCTTATCTCTTAGTTCCTGAAGCTCTTCTTCTGCCTTCTGAAGGTTTTTGTTGGTCTCTTCCAGTTCCTCGATTCTCTGAGTCAGGCCAACCAGCTTGAGTCTGAGTTGCCTGTTGTGAGACTCCTGACCGGCCAACTTCGCATTCATTTCTTCATGCTCCTGGGAAAACCTGGCTGCCTTGTGTTCGAAGTCCACTTCCAGCTTGAGCAGTTTCTGCCTGTCTTCTTTGGACTTGGACGTGATGGCTCTGAGCTTTTCCTCCTCTTCCCTCAGCTTCTGAGTCAAGTCCTGCACTTTCTGGCTCTGCAGGCCAAGCTGCTCGATATGCGTCTGCCTTTCATCCACAAGCATGAGTGCAAAGGACTTGAGTTTGACAAGCTCATCTCTCAGTTTGTTGAGCCGCTTAGCGTTTTCCTTTTCTTTGCGGGCTTGGTAAGCTTTTTCCTGTTCAAGGAGTTTTTTCAACCTAGAAAACAAAATGTATTAAAATATCCTATTTTATTACATGATATGTTATTTATGATATGTTTTTATACATATTAGAAGATTGCGTGCATGCTAAGTCTCTTCAGTCATGTCCAACTCTTTGTGACCCTATGGACTGTAGCCCACCCGGCTCCTCTGTCCATGGGATTCTCCAGGCAAGAATACTGGAGTGTGTCGTCATGCCCTCCTCCAGGGGATCTTCCCAACCCAGGGATCCAACCCACGTCTCTTAGGTCTTCTGCATTGGCAGGCAGGTGCTTTACCACTAGCACCACCTGGGAAGCCCATTAAAAGATAAATCAGCAATAAGATTGTCTTAGATATGAACCAAAAATAAATGTTATTATAATAAATCCCCTGTCGATTACTGAAGTATGAAGGTTTAACATATAGCCATAAACAAAACCAACCAGAAGTCAGGATGCTGGCTACCCATAGTAAGGGGTAGCAACTAGAAGGGTGCCTGGAGAGGGCTTTTCACTAGTTTCTGTTCCATAATCTGTGTGCCTTTTACACAGAATTACTCAGCTTCTGAAATTTCAGTAAGTCGAACCCTGATGAGTACCTTTCTACATACATACTTTACTTCAATAATATAACAATGGAGGAAAATTTAGGTTGTGCAATAATAGTGACTATTTCTGTAGAATTTTCTGTATTCTACAGAAATAGTCTTTATTTATCCTCATGGCAAGCCTCTGAGGCAGGTACTGCCACTGTTATCCCAAGGAAGGTGAGACAGGACCAGCCCAGTCAGTCAGAAAGGAATGGGTCTGGGGTCTCACGCGGTACAGCCCAGCATACTTGCTCTTTACCTCTCATCGTAACCCTTCAAAAGAGAAATTTACTTTAACTGAAAGGGAAGGCTCAGAAGAGAAGGTGCTTTGGGTTTCCTTGTATTGTATGCAACTGTCACCGGACAAGAGCAGGGCAAGACAAGCCTTCTGATAGAGAGCCGAGCTACAGAACTGACTTTAGTTAACACCAGGGCTGGCACCACATCTTGTCTCTGTTTTCTGATTTAAACATTTCTCTTTTATATTGAGAACCAGGTAGGGAGGAAACACAAATTCCTATCAATCCAAAAAGATGTGGCAGTCACAGGAATTACTGTTGTATATGCACGAAATGCATTTTCTCTATGGTGGTGGTGGTGTTTAGTTGCTAAATTGTATCTGACTCTTTGCAACCCCATAGACTACAGTACTGTAGCACGCCTGGCTCCTCTGTCCATGGGATTTCACAGGCAAGAATACTGGAGTGGGCTGCCATTTCCTTCTCCAGGGTTATGGTGTTAATGTATAGATTTTATTGTTAATGTATAGCTTTAAAAAGTAGAACTATAAGTAGACCAAAGTATATTTACAGTACTTATGGTTGTCAGTTAGCTTACACCAATTTTTAACAGTTCTTTTCAATTATCCATAAAACAAAGTTAATATAATATTTACCATATGTAGTATAAGAATGCATTTAGTAATTTATGCTTATATGAGAAGCAAGTTATAAACAACCACCAATGGATTTGTTGTAAGTACATTTTTTTCTTTCAATATATTTTGAACTTTATTTATTATGAGAGATTTATTTCATAATTAGAGGAACTTGAATTAGATCAGATTTACTTGGATAACAGCTAATCTGACAGCTGATAACAGCTAACAGAATTTAATAGTGTCATATTGGACTGTGCAATAAATGATTGAACATACACAGAGTAACTATAATCAAACCCAGTTTCAGATAGTTACTATAGAAATAGCTCAGCTGATGTCATTAAGTTTTTTTCATAGAAGTTATTTCTATAAAATATACCGTTGTATCTAAGCATCTATTAACTGAAATGGGTAACTTCTAAACTCATTATGGCTTTATTTATAAAATAAGACCAAAATATTATTTTCAAATCCATGAGTTGAATGAGCAATACTATAATGGCTTCACTAATTGTGGTTCTTACATGTGTAAAAGGGCATTTTATTGATTATCTTATTTTTTTTATATGGCGTCAAAACAACTGAAACGCCACTTTACTGTAGAATGAGAGACTTTAGGGGATATTTTCAAATTCTTTGATCTAACTAGACTGTTAGAGACAAATTCTTTTAAAATATCACTATTCTCAAATTTAAGGCTTAAAGTGTTGAAATTTCTAAAGATAGTTGTTGAAGAATCTTATGCCTCTGTGCTAGAAGAGGCAGAGAGCTGGAATGGCTAAAACATAGGCTTTGGGGTCAGAAACAACTGTATCTGAATCCGGACTCAACTGAAACACTTGACCCCATGTTTTCTAGGCTGTAAAGGAAGGTGAAATGGATACTAATACCTCCCTCACAGGAAGTTCTAAAGACTGAGAGATAGTAAAGCAACTGACACACAGCCTCAACACATGGATGTAATAAAACACAAAAACAAATATAAGAACTAGAGAGCACACTGTTGCCTCCTCATGGGAAGTCTGTTCAATGCTTTTTGTGTTTAACCTGTAAGTATTTTTACGTCCTGATCTTGACTTTGATAGTAAAACCTGGGGCAGTGATGTTTCAACCAGAGAAAAGCATAGCGTTTTCTGCTCAGTAGACAATTCTGTGAGCCAAGGGCATAACCTTAGATCTTGGCTCCATAAAACCACATTGTTCAGGTCCTCTTACCTTTTTCTAGGCCCATTAAACTTTCTCTCCTTCCCTCTTCTTCCACATTTTAAGCCATTCTCATCTTTTAAGGGCTTCCTGTGTGGCTCAGCTGATCAAGAATCTGCCTGCGATGCAGGAGACCTGGGTTCAATCCCTCGGTTGGGAGGATCCCCTGGAGAAGGGAAAGGCTACCCACTCCAATATTCTGGCCTGGAGAATTCCATGGACTGTATAGTCCATGGGGCTGCAAGGAGTCGGACACCACTGAGTGACTTTCACTTTTACTTTCATCTTTTAAAGTGGCCCTAACAGCAATGCACAACCCATTCTCTGCAGGCTCCCAAAGCCCAGTTTCCCGGTTGGTGTAGCTGAGGGTTAGATCCAGGACTTGAGACTTGTGTGGCTCAGTCAGGACACTCTGCCAACAGTCCCTCTGCACAGAGACCTGCATTCTAGTGTCTGTAGGCAGGTCACTGGGGATGGGAAGAATGGATGAACTGCAAAGACTTTGCAAAAGATAATGTGGACTTTGTGACTGCTCACTCACTGGCAGGAAGAGAGAGACAAAAAATTACTTCAGTCATTTAGGTCTGAATAATTGCAAATAGTAGTGTCTTTAACAGAAGCAGGAAGAGAGATGAGAAAGGGTATTGGCAGAAATTGAGAGCTGAAGCAACACTAACTTGCAAAGTATACCAGACAATAGTTAACGATACTATATTGTATACTTAAGAAAAATTTTAAGATGGTAGATCTTAGGTTTTTATTTCAATAAGGGAAGTGACAGTCCTTTAAACATGGGAATAAATATGATCACCAAAGGAGAAACTATGCACAGAGAGAAAAAGAAAAGGACGGAGAAAAAAACTTTGGGAAATGCCCAGAAATAAAGAGCAAAAGGAGGAGGAGCTATGGGAACACATGTCGAGAGATGGGGAGAGGGGACTGAGGTGGGAAGATATAATTTTCTTCAAATTATACCTGAAGAAAAAGTCATTAAGAAAAAGCCCTGGAAAGTTTTCGAAGATGTCAGATAAAGGGAGAAAGTTATAAACAAATACAAAGTGGAGTGGAGAGAAAGGTGCAAGGAGAGACCCATGGAATAACACAGGGGTGCCAAAGAAAGAGAGGGCTTGTCTCCACTGACCTGCCCTTTGGGTCAATTTTGGCATTCCATTTTCAGGTGTTTTTTTTTTTTTTTCTTTGTCTTCTCCAATATCTACAAATCCTCCTTTTTACATTAAACAAGCATTGAGAAGCATTATCATATCATCATTCACATTTCACAAACCATAACGACTATGGCATATTATGTTTCTATTTCAAACAATTTTTCTAACAGTTACACTTTCACATTGTGCTTTAAACACTTAATTTGCTCTACATTACAGGGCACTATTCCATGTAATTACATTACTGAAAGAGCAAATTAAGAGGATTTTGGTGCTTTATGTGCCCACTGGTCTTACTACCTCCCTCTGCTCTCTTTTCTATCCGTCTTGCCTTCTTCAGCCATACTCTGGTTCTGAACATATTAACATTGAAAGGAAACAAACCAGAAGACCAAGACTAAGAAAGTGAATTAGTGCCTTAATTCTCACCCGCAGTTGCAAGCAGAGCATTAACTGTTCTGAAATCAAATTTATTCTTGGCAAGTTCTTAATTTTCTGCAAACATTTTATCTTATTTAGAGGACAAAAGGAAGACACTAATCTAATAGATTCTTCAGAATTCTCTTGCTTTTCTTAATAATTATTCTTAAATGTATTCCTCATTTCTCTTTCATACTCTATCAAACTATCTTTTTTTAACTTACAAATTTGTCATTTATAAACATGTCCAGAAATTCAAGAATTTTCACTAAGAAGATTTAAAAGTATAGGCTGGATTGTTCTGTTTATGAAGTACACATTTGTCAAGACTCATCAAAACATATAATTAAAATTGGTGAATTTTGTAATATCTAAATTATATCTGGAGGAAAAAACAGTAAGAAAAAGCCCTGGAAAGTTTTCTAAGATGTCAGATAAAGGGAGAAAATTGTAAACAAATATAAAAGAGTGACTTAAAATATGGTAGAAAACATAACATAGGTTATTAATGTTAAGGCAGAAAGAGGTGAAAGCAGAATTTGAAAAAATTAAGAGAAGGCAGCCAAGATTTTCAGATGGAATTTGGACTGACAAGAAAACTTGTTCTGGGGAAATAATGTTTCAGGTACTAGAAAAACTTTAGTTCTAAAATTTCAAGAGGCTCTTAAAAGCACATTCCAAACTCAAACTTTTGCTAATACTTTTTTTTAAAATAAGGGATAGGAAGAAAGGTGTTCTGATAATAAAACATTTTATTTACCAAGCGTCTATTATAATACATCCTTGGCTGTGTGTTAAGTGTTTTTATTAGTTGATTTCATTTTTATAACAACCCTTTGAGCAAAGGTTACTCATTACTATACTGTTTTATAAACAGGGAAGTTATTTGACTTAAGGGAATAGGACTAAGAAGGTAAGACTGGGATTTTGGACCAGATCTGTCTGACCACAGTGCTTTTAACAATAATGTTATTGCTCAAGTAGGTATTGCTTGGAGAGCTGAAGTTTGCAAGACTGTTTAGTTTGCATGCGTGTGTGCGTGCTAAGTCACTTCTGACTGTAGCCCCCAGTCTCCTCTGCCCATGCGGATTCTCCAGCCAATAAGTTTGAGTAGGTTGCCATGCCCTCCTTCAGGGATCGAACCCACATTTCTTATCTATCCTGTATTGGCAGGTGGGTTCATTATCGCTAGTGCCACCTGGGAAGCCCGTTTGTTTAGGTTAATTGTGTCTTGTTTGATTTAGCCTATCTTTCTGGAATTGTCAAGATCCTCCTTGAACTGTTTCATCACCCAGTATATCAGTTTATATCCAGAATTTTGTCAATGGAAACATGACCCCGGTGATTAATTAAAGGACAGGTCAATGCACAAAGCACTTTAAATACATTCAGGCTCTCCCTGCTACTGACATCAACCCATTTAGCAGCAAGGACGTCATCACTGCGCACCCATGAGCCTGCGGGGCTGTTTTTCATCATCTTCCTGAGCTCCCAGTCCTCCCCATGTGCCTGTTCCAACCACATCTTCCTCACATCAGTCAACTACAACCAAATTCTCCCAGATGTTTGGGTCCCAAATCCAGAGTCCTGCTTGAGTCCTAGGCATCCTCATTCAACAAATCTTGTCAACTCTACCTTCAAACTACAGATCTACAAAATACAATCTACAGATGAATGGTTCTTACATTTTTAAAAGCTTGTAAAACATAACTAACAAGAGGCAGACCCCGTAGGTGGCCTGCTAAGTCTAAAGGAGGAGTCTAGTGGAAACAGCGCAGTAAAAGCACACAACTGGGAAACAGACATAATAGGTGGCTTAATTGAAACGCAGGGTGCCTGGGGGAACAGTATGGAGAAAAGAGGTTGGAAAGGAGGGACAAGCCACTCCGAGCCCCCTCTGGGCTAACAGGATGGATCTGAACTTGGGATCCAAAATATGAGGAAGTTCAACAGCTCTGGAGAAGCTGAAAATCAGGACGCTGCAAAAAAAGGAGCTGAGAAATACAATGAAGTCTGAACTAAAGTCACGTCACTGAAAAAAAAGGAGGGTCACAGAGTGATTCTTAGGAGACAGAGTTTATAGGGTTTGGTGATAGACTGAGAGAGGATGGAGAGGGGGAAATGTGGACAGACTCTCCACCTTCTGGACAGGGTTATTAGTTTGCTGTCATGGCTTATCACATATAGGCTAGGAGAAGAGAAACAGACTTGGAGGGATAGCTCGTGATGCTCCAAAAAAGGCACATTGACTTTGAGGTTGTCGAGAACCTACAAGTGAAATGCTTATTGGGAACCTGGAGTTCAGGAAAGGAATCTGGACCAAAGATAGAGACTGGGAGTGTCCAGTGACAGTGTAATCTAAAGCCATGAGAGAAGGACATCCCTGGAGGTCCAGTGGCTAAGACTCTGAGCTCCCAGTGCAAGGAGTCCGGGGTGCGATCCTTGGTCAGGGACCTAGATCCCACACGCTGCAACTAAGTGTTTGTTTGCATGCCACATCAGCAACTAAGACCTGGCACAGCCAAAGGAATGAATATTAAAAAAAAAAATTTAAAGTCATGAGAGAGGATGAGATGAATGAGAGGTATGAGACATCAGAGAGAAAGAGGAGCAAGGACAGAAAAAAGACACTGAGATGAGAATCATCAAGGAACGTAATGAGAGAGGCTGTGTAGGGAGGGCCAGAGAGTTAGGAGGGAACCCAGGAAATAGTTGGTTTGCAGACACCAACAGGGCAGGAAGGGGACATGTCCATAGCACAAGACTCTGGAAGGATCAAGGGAGAGATTAGAAAATGGCCATTGTTTTCACTTAAATTCAAATTTAAAGAAAACTCCTTCTATTGGATATGTCAGTACGCATATCGACAATTCTTTGCGTGAGCAGTTTTCATGGGATTCAGGGACAAAATACAGAATGAAGCTTAGCTGGGAAAAAAAACAGAGACAAGTACCTGAGACAAATTATTTGAGATCTTGATTATGATGGAAGGAGAAACAGGCAATTGGACACAGGACACAGGTAAGGTAGGGCCAATATCTTTAACCTCATATGTTGGATGTGAGATACTAGCTTGTTCCCACTTTAAAGCCCTTTGTTTTTCTTGATAGAAACAGTTTAGTTAATAAATGAGTAATTGTAGAATACATAAAGAGGTAATTATAAAATACCACCATTTTGCAATACACAATGAAATAATGGGCATAGGCAAGGCTCATCAATGTTTCCTGAAAGATAGCCAGATACTGTGTACATATGTAAAGACCTCCACTCAAGAAATATTCTTACCAAAAAATTGAACCTGAGTCAGATTGAGCTTCTCAGGGGCAAGAAATATACTAAATGATGATAAATTATGATGATACAATCAGGAAAATTCAAAATGTAGAGTCTATACTACATTGAAAAAAACCTAGTTTCTTTAATAAATAAATCCCAAGAACAAAGAGTCTAGGAGGTGAAACTATGTATTAAAAGAAATGGAATCTGTTTCAATTCTCATCCAAATTTTTTGAAAAATGAGACAATTGGAAAAATTATGTTAAGGAATTAATATTAAATTTTAGGTATGATAAAGGATCTTGACAATATTTTCAAAAGAATCTTTATATTTTAGAAATACATATTGAAATATTCACAAATGAAATGATATGTCTGGAATTCACATGAGAAATAATCTAGGGGAGTTAGGATAGATGAAACCAGACTGGTCATAAATTGATTAATTGTTGAAGTTAAGTACATGGGGGTTCATTATACTATTCTTTCTATTTTTGTAAGTTTTTTGAAGTTTTCCATAATAAAATTTAACCCCTTATTGTATATAGTCTTTAGCTTTTGTCCACCCAAGTCTCAGCTAGTTTGGAGACTGGTCAGATCTTCTCTTTCCTTACAGTACCACGTGACTCTCCTATTATTGTGATTGTGGGTGATTTTTTCATTCATTTCTATGTTTATTAAGGTAAGCTTGTTGAAGACTCTGACCTTTTTTTTTGCTTATTGGGATCCATTTACACTTACTCAAACTAACGCCAAGAAAAGCAGCTCGTTCTGTACTGTTCCACAGATATTTGTTAATTCCTTCCCGTTTAGAGTGGAAAAATAAATTGTTTTGCAGGAAAAGGGGGAAATGAACGATTTTTTAAAGACTTCTTCTGCCTTTCCATCTTTGAGATAAACGCCTTCCCTAAAACAACTGTCAGTCTCTCCTCCTAAACACTCAGGGCTGCACTGGACTATATTCATTCTCACTTTTTTCCTTGGAAGTAAACCATGTGAGATTTCACAGATCTTTTTCTCCATCTTTCTTGGCACTCCCACTTTTTCAACCATTTCTCCAGATTTGTCAGCATTAGCTCCGGACCAGCAATTCTACTTCTCTCTTTGTCTCTTGTCTCTCCATTGTCACTTGTCACTATCTTAATCCATCAGACCCCATTTGAAACTCTGATGTCATCCTAGGTTTGTTTCTCATCCAGACCATGCTAATTTCCCTGCTCACTGTTTCTTTCCCCTCCACTATTCACCCCCTTTTCACCTCTCCCTGTGTATACATCTGTCTTTCAAGGAAAAACACAGGTTAAAACCAGCAAGGGCATGATAAGTAATTAGAGATGAATGACCCTTAGGAGTCAAGCTTGCCTACAGTTTGAAGTCTTAAATCACGTGGATTTTTCCCCCAACTAGAACATATCAGTTCAGTTCCGTTCAGTCACTCAGTTGTGTCTGAGTCCTTGTGACCCCATGTACTGCAGCATGCCAGACCTCCTTCCAATGAATATTCAGGACTGATCTCCTTTAGGATGGACTGGTTGGATCGCCTTGAAGTCCAAGAGATTTTCAAGAGTCTTTTCCAACACCACAGTTCAAAAGCATTAATTCTTCAGCGCTCAGCTTTCTTCACAGTCCAACTCTCATATCCATACATGACCACTGGAAAATCCATAGCCTTGGCTAGACAGACATTTGTTGGCAAAGTAATGTCTCTGCTTTTTAATATGCTGTCTAGGATGGTCATAACTTTTCTTCCAAGGAGTAAGCATTTTTTTATTTCATGGCTGCAGGTGCCATCTGCAGTGATTTGGGAGCCCAAAATAATAAAGTCTGCCAGTGGTTCCACTGTTTCCCCATCTATTTGCCCTGAAGTGATGGGACTGGACAGCATGATCTTTGTTTTCTGAATGTTGAGCTTTAAGCCAACTTTTTCATTCTCCTCTTTCACTTTCATCAAGAGGCTCTTTAGTTCTTCTTTGCTTTATATAGTACAGAACTAAGTAGCTTGGTGGGCTTTCCAGGTGGCGCAGTGGTCAAGAATTTGCCAGCCAATACAGGATATGGAGGAGAGACGGGTTCGATCAGGTTCAGATATGTCAGGAAGATCCCCTGGAGTAGGAAATGGCAACCCACTCTAGTATTCTTGCTAGGATAATCCCATGGACAGAGAAGACTGGTGGGCTACAGTCCATGGGCTCACAAAGTCAGACATGAATGAGCGACTGAGCACACACACAATCTACCTTTAAAAGCCACAGCTGGCAGCAACTGAAAGGCATAGGAAGCTCATGGCTGATAACAGATTCTTCTTCTTGAAGATGCAGAGATTTCCTCCTACTAGGTGAGCACATGCTCAGTGCTTGCCAACATTTGGTAGCAACCGGACTCCACTATAAAATTCAAATTTATTCTTCATGAAAATCTAGTAAGATGCTAATTTAAATTTACAAATGCTATATTCAGAAATAAATCACTTACTATATTACTAGTATAATAAATTACTCTCAGTAACAGTAGAAATTAAAGTCTAGGAAATTATTTATTTTTGTCCCAAACCATTGAAATGACTGTTTTTCCCCTGTTAGTTTGCTGCCTAACAGGAGGCCGATATTTGAGAATCACTGAGAACACGCTCTCTGTTCCTACTTTCCCGTACAAAGCTCTCTGACTCACGCAGAAGGTAGCTAGGATTCATTAATTCACTCAATAATTCAACAAAGATGGGTTGTAAAACATTGTCATCATAAAATAATGTATCAGGTGCTTGGAATAAAAAAAATAAATTGCAATGCTCTATAAGAAATACCGTCTATGCTCTAGAATTTAGGCTCCTCCATGCAACGGTGGAGATGCGATTGGAGGAAGTCATAGTTCACGTTCCTGTAATTGTTTTTCCAGCCGCGTTCCTGGGCTATGGGAGCAGCCCATACGGCCTCTTTGGGGGAACTGCTTAAGGATCACCCTCCACCCTTGGGAACCGGGCCTGGCTTGATACGCTAAATGAGGACCGGATTTCAGCCCCGTTGCTTTTTGGTCAGGAGCTGCCAGCTGCAGAACCACACTCTATCAGCCCAGGTCCTCCTCTGCCTCATCCTTCAGGTTTCAGTCCACACTTCCCACCAGAGAGGCTTCTCTAGTTAGCCTTTTGAAAACAGCTTTCCTGGCCACACTCCATCGGGACCCCCTGTTTATTTCTTTTACTGCACTTGCCCGGTCTGAAAGGATCTGGTTCTTTTATTTGTGTACTTAGACACTGTTTTTCCGCCGCTGCACAAAACAAAAGCACCGTAAGAGCAGAGTCCAGGGCTGAACACTAGCCCTTCTCCTACAGCGCCTAGGTGCAGTAGGGGCTCAACCAGTATTGGTATAATGAGTGAATAAACAAAGGTCGTTCTGATGAGAAATGGAAAAAACACGGTGCCCCATAAAGGGCAAAGAGCATTCCAATGCAAGAAACCAGAACATCTGAAATGCAGTTTAGAACACCACCTCAGTACACACAGTAGGAGGTGGGGCAACGTCAAGAGATGAGCCTCCTGTGGAAGACGGAGGTCAGATCATCAAACAGTTTGGATGTGACTCCTAAGGAGTCAGGCACCATCCTGAGGGTTATACAGACTTCTTGAAGGACTTTAAGAACAGTGATAACAGACAATTCCAATATTAGGATAGTCTGATGACAACATGGTACATGGATTGCAGAAAGGGGAGACTAGACGCAGGGAAATCGGTTGTGTAAGTATTGAAATTTTCCCAAGTCAAAGGAAAAGTAAAGACAAAACTAAGATAACGCTGCAATATGAGAAAGGGAGATTATAGGGATAGTTAGGATGTAGAGTCCTACAGTCCTAGAGCACTCCAGTACTCTTGCCTGGCAAATCCCATGGACAGAGGAGCCTGGTAGGCTGCGGTCCATGGGGTCGCTAAGAGTCGGACACAACTGAGTGACTTCACTTTCACTTTTCACTGTCATGCATTGGAGAAGAAAATGGCAACCCACTGCAGTGTCCTTGCCTGAAGAATCCCAGGGACGGGGGAGCCTGGTGGGCTGCCATCTATGGGGTTGCACGGAGTTGGACACGACTGAAGCAACTTAGCGGCAGTGGCAGCAGCTTCTCCTAAGGGCCACAGTCCCTGTTCAGAGCTCTTGCCTATAGATAGTTATTTTTGAGGGTTCTGATAATTACTGGTCCTGGTAACTAATTCTCTCTCTATGCACATATTTCTAATGATATTAAATTATCCTGTTTGTCTGCTGGGTTTGTTTTATTTTTCTGTAACCTTGCATATTATACTGTATCTTGAACAGATCTTACAATATGTACAGTGCAGAGTTCAGGATCACTTCCCTTCTCTACCCTCAACACACAACTGTATGAGGCATGATGTCTTGAAGGCAGATCTAGAACTTGGACTCACAGGACAAATCTAAGAGAGGAGTCACAGATAGCCCTGGTGGAGAGTGGATCCGTGAAGAATTGAGGACCAGGAAGAATGACCGAGGTCAGCACAGGTGCACACGGCTAAGCATGGGGAGCTGAAGCAAGACGCGGGAAGGCAGAGCGGTGCTCCACCTCCCCCGGACCGGACACAAAGGGGCCTCATCTGTCCCTGCCCTCAGGCTGGGCAGTGGGCACAGGCCTTGTCTGGGATCCCAAGGCAAAATTCCTGAAGCCTAGCTCTTTACTCTTTTTCATTTTGCGCTGCGAGTTCTTTAGAGCTAGAACGCTTCTGGTTGATAAAGGTGAAAAACCACAAATACTGAAAGCTGAATGGGAATATCCAGGAAAATAAAAATAGATAACTACTGACAGAGGACCAAATAGGAAATCAGAAATATGAAACTGTGTATTGCTACTGCTGCTGCTGCTAAGTCGCTTCAGTTGTGTCCGACCCTGTGCGACCCCATAGACAGCAGCCCACCAGGCTCCCCCGTCCCTGGGATTCTCCAGGCAAGAATACTGGAGTGGGTTGCCATTTTCTTCTCCAATGCATAAAAGTGAAAAGTGAAAGTGAAGTCGCTCAGTCGTGTCCAACTCTTCGGCGACTCCATGGACTGCAGCCCACCAGACTCTTCAGTCCATGGGATCTTCCAGGCAAGAGTACTAGAGTGGGGTGCCATTGCCTTCTCCATCTAACTCTGTAGAATTCCCAATCATGCCAATGACTTTCACTGACAGAGGATATATGCCTTTTGGGGGGCACTTGTCATTTTTGAGCTAACCCTCTCTTCAGTGTGGTAGTTCTGAGTACATGCTTTAGAGCCAAACTATCTGGTTTGTATCTCACTCTGCACCATCCTAACTTAATCAAGTTTCTTAATTTCTTTCTTCCTCAGTTTTCTTCTGTATCAAAGCGGGATAATAGTATCTGAGCACAGGGTCATTGTCAGAATCACATAAATTATTATATGTAAAGGGATAAGTACATAATAAATGTTAGATACTATTAGCAACAATGCTAAATTGAAACTCACTGCCAATCTGTATTCCCTGTCTCTCCACCTGAATGAACTGTCCGAAGCTATTGGGGGTGGGTGCCTCTACTATGCAAGAAAGATCACCTCATTCTCGAAACCTGAAAATGCTGTTGTTTCTTTGTGCACACGGATGAGCAGTTTCTACCCACAGTGTGTTAGTGTGTAAGTCGCTCAGTCATGTCCTACTTTTTGTGACCCCATGGACTGTTGCTCACCAGGCTCCACTGTCCATGGGATTCTCCAGGTAAGAATATCATTCATTGCGTTTTCATATTTCCTAATTTGGTCAAAATACTACTCACACAACTTCAGGTTGATCAGATAACTGTAGGAAGAGGTCATTCTTTCCCTTTGATGTTGATGAAGAGTCAGCCAGGTGCCTACATTTACTGAAAGATTTTCAGGAGGAACAGAAAAAGCCACGAAGCAGAGAAATTTATCTCTAATTGTGTGGCCTTGAGCTCTTTCTTCCAAGTGGCCCCTCACCCTAACCCAAAGACCCATTCCATCCCCAAAGAAGGTGTCACCAAGGTGCATCACAGCTAATTATGGGATGCGGGCTCTTGGTAACGAGGCTTTCCTAATGGTTCAGTAGTAAAGAATCCGCCTGCCAATGCAGGAGATGCAGGAGCCTCAGGGTCAACCCTGGGATGGAGAAGATCCCCTGGGAAAGAAAATGGCAACCCACTCCAGAATTCTTGCCTGGGAACTCCCACGGACAGAGGAGCCTGGCGGGCTACAGTCCTCAGGGTTGCAAAGAGCTGGACAGGGCTTAGCAACTGAGCACATTTGCCTCTAGGTAACATTGCGCATTATCACAAAAAATACTCACCCTCAGACAATAAGCTAAAGGCAGTGATTTACCAGGGAAGCCAGACAGTGGGGAGGGTTTTGAGGTCTCTGAAACCTCAGTATGAGAGGTCCTCCCACAGGCTAGAGAGGCCTCTCCTGTGTTCACTTAGAACACGCAGGGAGGGAGGGATGGAGCTGAAGTCAGATTTCCTGAGACTATTCGAACAAGCTGAAGATAATCCATAAGGGTACACACATACCCCATTTTACCACTTTACTCTGTACTTGTTTTTATAGATTGCTGGGCAAAAGTCACATTTTAAGCTCATATATTATGGGAACTCACAATATAAAAACATATCCTGTGGCAAAGCCTTTTATTAAGAGACGATTCATCTGTCTCTTGGGTAAATCTAGTTTCATAAATAAGATTTGTTTAATATAGACATGAAATAAGCAGCAACTTAAGTACATAAATCACTGATACCAGTGCAATCACATGTATTTACTCAGAAAAATAACCCTCTCCCTTTCGAAAATGCCAATGGAATTTACTGCCATTGTATCCAAAAGTCTTTTTAAAAGTTTTAAAATATAAGCGTATATGAAAGTTCATTAAATACTTTAAAAATTATTTTAGCATATATCTAACAATTACTTTATCCAGTTTTCAAGTAACTTTAAAGCTAATTTTAAAAATAAAAAAAATAATAATAAATCAAAGTTGCAAAACTCACACTTAATTTTTGTATTGATCCTATTATTGATCAAGAAAAAAAGAAATATGCCGTGCCCTTCTGTTGTGGAAAGGATATTTAGTCTTACAAGCAAACAGAAATCCATCCAGTCATATGGAATTAAGAATACAGGCAGATCAATGCAGTGAACCCAAGATTTTCATCACAGTTGAATTCAAGATTTTCATCACTTTAAACACAGAGACAAAACATTAACAATCAATGTTACACAAAATTAAATCTACACAAATGAAAACCATATCATCTGCCCTTATGCTCAAATTTCTGTACAACAGGTCATATGGATCTGAAATCATGCTATAAGAATTTAATTAGGACCAAATAAAGATTTTTCTTTTCTTTTCTTTTTTTTTTTTTGTGAAAGACACTACCTTCTAGCCCTATTGAATCCTAAATACAAGCTATTTGTTTTTATACACTCTGCTAAATTCAGACAGTACTTTTTGACAGTTTGAGAAATTACTAAAGCTGAACTTTTTACACAACTGTTTAACATGGTCCGAATTTTAACGCCATTTACACTTTAAAATAAAACTTCTTGTTTGCTTTGTTATTTTTGTTATCACCACACTGACTGTTTCAGCATAAACACAGCTTTCTTTAGATCACTGTGCAATCCAATTCATTGCCAACTTTTGCAAGCCTCTCCACATGTGCAAAGAGAGATCTGCAGAAAATCCACATAACAAGAACAACAAAATATTTAAAAATAATATTTTCACCTCAAATTAGTTTTTTGCTTCCCAAGAAATCATAAGTTAGAAGAGACATTTATAGCACATGGAAAGGTTGTTAAAAGCCTTCAGAACACATTAGTAGGACTGCTGGCAGCAAAATAAGAGATTTTTCCATTCTTATACAAACTCCCCAAGTTTCTGTAGGGTGAGATTACTGTTCCCCTCCACAGAAAAACAGGAGCACGCCTCATACCACAAGGTGCTTCTTGCCCATTTCCAATCAAGGAGCCTGAGGTACCAAGCAAAGTCACAGTTAGTTGGTCATTTTCAAGGGTTGTCACCGTCCACACTCAGTAAAACCTGTCGCGGAAAGTTGAAAAGGTTGTGGCGTCCTTACAGCCCTTGTCAGCTCTAGAAGTGTCCCAACTCAGCTTCCAAGATGCTCTTTGCACAAGACTGAGAAATGAGTTTACTGCCAAGGAACCCTATGAACAAATGAAACGCGCAAGGACTGAAGTAACTGGAGTTGCTTAAATCAAAACAGACCTTGACCTCCTTACCTTAAGACTAGGAAGCATGGTAGCTTTTGTTTTTGTTTTTGTTTTGTTTTGTTTTTTTTTAAGGGGGTACTGAAGTTTGTTCAACAGCAGCTCAGCCCCTTACTCCATAGGGAATTAACCGTCACATTCCAGTCCTGTCATCAGAACAATGAAAGGTGGATGTTGTGCAAAACAGCCGAGACCACTAACCGGTGATGTCATTCTTCCCTCTAGGGTTCATTATTGTGCAGATTTACTCTGCACTGAGAAAAGGGGTGGAGCCGCCTGGGACAGGCGGGGAAGGCAGCTCTTAAGAAGCAAAATCAGTGAATGGGAATTACGTTCCACCCTGAGGGAAGCTCCCTGGGGAGGGCACCAAAGAGGAGGAGGAGGAAAAAGTTAAAGAAAGGACATGCATAAAATGTCAAATGGGCCTCACTCTGGATTTTTCAAACTACTTAAATGCCATACAGTTCTATTCAACCCACCCTGGAATTTAAATAAGCAGGGATCCCACTGGAGCCTTATCTACAATTCAGCCGAGAGGAGGGGATTCACATTTCAACCAAAGTGCTGGTTAGTTTCTGTGTTATCTAAATGAAACACTGCAGAGTGTGCCAAAGAATGTCAAGTACCCATTAGTTTAAGAATCATTGTGTCTTGAAAAAAAATGTTTACCTGTATTTCTTTCTTTCTTATAAGTGTTTTGAAATGGCAAAAAAACCCCCCAACTATGGCCATTCACACACACTCACACAAAGTCAGTGAATACATTCAGCCAAATTTCCAGGAGTATCTGTGACATTTATGTATTGTTCTCAAAATCTTCAATCACCTTCAGAACAGTTTTCTCTCCTTTATTCCCTCTTTCTTTCTTCCTCCCTTTCCTTTTTCGTTCATTCTTTCTTTTTCCTCTTGTTTCCTTTCTTCTTTCTTTCCTGAATCTGCATGAGTATTCAGTCAAAAAGCCATTAGGTAACTTAGAAGTTCCAGTATAATTTTTTCTAACCGATATGCATAGACTATGTATATCATTTGTGTTAAATTATATTTTTATTATAGAATAAAAGCATAATACCAGATAAATTAGTCACATTAACTTTAAAGTTAACAATGAAATGCTTGCAGAGCATTTTTAAATCCTCAGATAACTTTCTATTATATAAATATACGCTATTATGTTACGGCGTAGGGAAAAATATGAAGGAAAAATAGTTAAAGATAAATGTTTTCCTACCTCCCTGATGTTCACTCATGCTTTTTGCTTTAAGAACATGTCTACCTTCTTAACAGTGTGAATTAAGTATAAAGATCAGTGCATGTTGTAGGGTTGCAGTTCTGAATAAATGTGTTTTGATTATCAAATTTTTTCAGTAAAAGTTACATAAAGCAGCATTCATGATTAAGGTAAGATGCCTGGAGAATCCCAGAGACAGTGGGCCCCCGTCTACGGGGTCGCACAGAGTCGGACACGACTGAAGCAACTTAGCAGCAGCAGCAGCAGCAGAGATACTGAACCAATTAGCTGTTTATGTTTTTTTGGTTTTTTAATTTTGGGGAGGGTTCTTCCTAACTGTTTTCACATTGATAGGCAATTCAAGAAGAAAAGAAGAAACTGTAGCCATCACCTGTTGTACAAAAGTTCTTGTGAGTGTTGCAGAAAGGGGCTTCTTGGCAACTAATAGACCCAAGACTGAATCTTGGTTTGGCATCTACTTGGTAGGTCACTGAGAATGTTTCATAACTCCACTGACTTAAGTTTATCCAGCTGTATAACAGGGATATGGGTTCTAACTTACAGGGTTATTATGAGAATTAGGTAGAACAATGTGAGCCAAGGCCACAGAATCTGGTAATAGATAGTAATATGTTTATGCACAGTTTATTCATGCTGAAAATGGGAGGCACTTGGCAAAAATACAAAACTGTGGTTTAAATTTGACACAGACAAAACAAATCCACGCTGAAAAAGGAATGAAAGAGTCAGTATCAATTACGTAGTCAAGTGGTATCTTGCACTCAGTCTGCGTAAGTGGTAGTCCCAGGACTTCCCTGGTGGCTCAAACTATAAAGCCTCTGCCTACAATGCAGGAGACCCAGGTTTGATCCCTGGGTTGAAAAGATCCTCTGGCGAAAGAAATGGCAACCCGCTCCAGTACTCTTGCCTGGAAAAATTCCATGGACGGGGGAGCCTAGTAGGCTACAGTCCATGGGGTCACAAAGAGTCGGACATGACTGAGTGACTTCACTTTCACTTTCAGGAGTCATTGATTATGTTAAAAACTATATCAAATCAGGGACTTCCCTGATGGTCCAATGGTTTAAAGCCCATCATCCAATGCAAGGGACATGGGTTCAATCCCAGGTTGGGGAACTAACATCCCACAAGCTACAGGGCAACTAAGCCTATGCTCCGCAACAAAAGCATGGCTCAGCAAACACCAAGAGCAGCCTTTTGAGAGATATATATATCTCAAATCAATATGTAGAGACATATGATGTTAATAGCATGAGAAAAGTCTTATCATCTTTGAAAAATCATTAAAACAATGCCATAAGTGTCAATCACAGAAGCAATTTTTTTTTTCTTTCTGGCTTAATATCACTCAATAGTTAACATTCAAAATTAATTTAAAGCCTTATGATTAAGACTCTCCTAAAATAGCTGTATTTATCATAATTAATTAAGATTCTCTAGACAAATGATGTTACTTATTAGAAGCTTCTTGGAATGGAGGAAATGTTTAAATGGGCAATAGAACCCTCTTTAAGGAGGGTCACAGTAGGTGTTAATAGAAATGTCCCACTATTGGATCCTGACGGGGAGGGACCACACCTTTTTTTGTTGTTTTTTTTAAAGCTTTATTTAGGTATAGTTGACAAATAAAATTGTAAGATATTTAGAGTGTACATCCTGGTGACTTGATACACATTGTGAAAGATTCCCCCCATCTGGTTCATCAACAGATCTCTCAAATCTCTCTCTCTCTGTTTGGTGAAAATGTTTTAGTTCTATTTTCTTAATAAATTTCAACTTTACAATACAGTGTTGTCAATCACAGTCCTCAATGATTTGTTATATTCTCAGGCATTACTCAACTTATAGCTGGAAGTTTGTACCCTTTTACTAACCCCTCCCTATTTCCCCGGCCCGCTCAACCCGCGGCCGCCAGTCTTCTACTTACAGTTGCTATGAGTTGACTTTTTTTGTTTTACATTCCACACAGAAGAGCTGTCATGCAGTGTCTATCTTTGTCTGGCTTATTTCACTTAGCATAATGCTCTTAACGTTCATCCATGCCATCAAACATGACACAATGTCCTTTTTTCTCATGGCTGAATGGTAATATTTCATTATGTACGTATGTATATCACATCTCTTTATCTTCTTCATCCATCGACCCTTTGATGGACACTTAGGTTGTTTCCATGTCTCGGCTACTGAACAATGCTGCAGTGAATGTGGGGATGCAGTTATCTCTCTGATATCCTATCTTCATATCCTTCGTTTCCCATCCAGAAGTGGGATTGGTGGGTCATATGGTAGTTCTATTTTTAATCTTTTTGAGGGCCTTTCCTACTATTTTCTTTAGTATGAAAGTGAAAGTCTTAGTTACTCAGTCATGTCTGACTCTTAGCGACCCCAGAGGAATTCTGTCCATGGAATTCTTCAGGCAAGAACACTGGAGTGGGTTGCCATATCCATAGAAGGTAAAGCAATTTACGTTCCCACCAACAGAGATTCCATTTTTCTATATCTCTGCCAACAATTCCTTCTTGTCTTTTTGATTGTAGCAAATCTAACAAGTATGAGAAAATATCACACTGTGATTTTGATCTGTGTTTCCCTATTGATTATCATATTCACTCATTCTGAGTTGGCTGCCCACCAAGAACCAGGAATTGTATTAGGCACAGGGGCTGTGGTGCAAATAGGACAGACAAGAAATATATAAATATATTTGGTCTTCATCCTGATTCTGGCACAGAACTCCTAAAACCCTTAGAATTTCCTAAAGGTGTCTTGTTACATTAATGAGGTATCTTTTGGAAAGCCTTAGGTAACCTAAGGATTAGGACTGGTTGTCAGGGAACCAACCCCGTGATCAGAGGGTTAGAATTTTCAGTTCCACCCCTTGGATCCTTCAGTTCAGTTCAGTCACTCAGTCATGTCTGATACTTTGCGATCCCATGGACTGCAGCATGCCAGGCTTCCCTGTCCATCACCAACTCCAGGAGCTTGCTCAAACTCATGTCCATCCAGCCAGTGATGCCATCCAACCATCTCATCCTCTGTCAACCCTTTCTCCTGCTTTCAATGTTTCCCAGCATCAGGGTCTTCTAGTGAGTCAGCTCTTCGAGTCAGATGGCCACAGTATTGGAGCTTCAGCTTCATCTCAGTCCTTCCAATGAACATTCAGGACTGGTTTCCTTTAGGACGGACTGGTTTGATCTCCTTGCAGTCCAAGGAACTCTCAAGAGTCTTTGCCAACACCACTATTCAAACGCATCAATTCTTTGGTGCTCAGCTTTCTTTATGGTCCAGCTCTCACATCCATACATGACTACTGGAGAAACCATAGCTTTGACTAGATGGACCTTCGTCGGTAAAATAACGGACCCCTGAGGGTGGGGAAAGGGGAATGGAGATCGACTTCAATTGCTAATGGCTAAAGATACAGCCGATTACGCAGATGTAATGAAGCCACCATAAAAGCCCCAAAGGATGAAGCATCTGTTTTGGTGAACGTGTGGTGATTTGGAAAGAGTGGCACACAGGGAGAGGGTTGAATCTGCCTGCAATGCAAGAGACCTGAGTTCAGTCCCTGGGTAGGGAAGATCCCCTGGAGAAGGGAATGGCTACCCCACTCCAGAATTCTTACCGAGAATTCCACGGATAGAAGAACCTGGTGGGCTACAGTCCACAGGGTCAAAAAGAGTCGGACATGGCTCTGTGACTAACACTTTCACTAATAAGTATTAATAAAATGTTTCTCTGAATTCTGTGCAAATTAATGGAAGCCAAGGAGTTTATTGGAACCTCCAATCTATAACTTCTTGGTCAGAAACACAAGTGAACAGGAGATGAGAGAACATGTTTCCTGAACATTTCTGAAAGAGATCTAGTTTAGCATATGGCAAGCTGGAATTTTCTCAATGTGTGGGTGATCACAGGGCCTGCCAATTCACTGTGCTTTCATCACAAGAGACACATTTTGCAGCAGAGGGGCTTGTGTTCCAGAACTCTTAGAAGTGGATATCCTGAGGGGTTGCAGTGGCAGGCTGGGAGAAGAAAGTCACAGGACAGGAGGTGCTAGAAGCATTGTACTTGCATTTCTTAGTTGGGGCAGAACTTTCTTCCAAGATCTCTCTCTGGAGTTTTGGTCAGGGTGTACTAAGTCCAGGCAGTAGTTTTGTACACAATTATCTCCTTCTTTGGGAGAAATATAATCCAAAACTTCTCAAATGTTGCAGATTACGGAAGTCAGACAAATCTGTGAGCCCTGGAGAGCTGAGAAAATCAGACAGTACTAGAGGGAAGAATGATGGGTATAAACAAGCAGGTAAAGTTAGAACGTTTGCATCATTAGAATACTGCAGGATTTGGTGACATTCAACCCTGAATATTCATTGGAAGGACTGATGCTGAAGCTGAAGCTACAATACTTTGGCCACCTGATGCAAAGAGCTGACTCATTGGAAAAGACTCTAATGCTCAGAAAGATTGAAGGCAAAAGGAGAAGAGGGCAACAGAGGATGAGATGATTAGATAGCATTACCAACTAATGGACATGAATTTGAGCAACCTCCGGGAGACAGTGAAGGACGGGGAAGCCTGGCGTGCTGCAGTCCATGGATTGCAAAGAGTCAGACGTAATTTAGCGACTGAACAACAACATGTAAACCGGAGCATTCCCCTTTTCTAATAGCCCATTTGGTGTGGAGCAGTCAGAGGTCACCACTTCAAGTTTCCTTCACATTTCAGGTCAGACACAATTACATCCTTAAGCATTTCAGAATGAAATAAATAACAGCAATTCTCAGTGAACTCCTGTAGGCTAATTGAGAGCTATACAGAAAATTTAACGCCAATCCTTTTAGGCACAGTGATTTTGAACTTAAGAGGAATGAGTTTAAGATTAAGTAAAGTTGATCTGTAGTTTTGCAGTCGAAGCTCACATTCAGCCCCTAACTATTATTTGAATAGTTTCTTAGCTAAGAGTTCACATCCAAGAACTGAATATGTTACGCATTGAGCACGAAAGACCAAGGTTTTGATTAATCTTTTCTGTTTAAACTTTTCATCACCATGAAGTACTTTCCAAACACAAGCATTCTTGGAAAAAGAATGTACACTTAGTCAAGGAGCCAGAAAGGAGCAACCCCCAAACACTGAAAACACACCTTCCCAAATTCCAACTCCCTTTTTGAAACCCAGGATTTGTAATGCTAATCTGAGTACCTTCCTCCCTCCTGGAAAAAAAATTAATAGCTATTCATCATCGGTGTGAAGAAACAGCACGTTTTCCCAGTACTTTCTTAACTCTTTCCTGGCGTGTGAATTTGTGCCACACCAAAACAAAACAAAACACTTTTGCCTGGTATTTATTATGGCTGCCCATTTAGGGCAATATTCCCAAGGCTTTTCACTCCAGAATAATCTTACTTATTACTTTTCAATACTTTATTTTGTCCATGATGCTGAAATAAACCATTAGCTCAATTAAAAACTCAATCCAACTAACTTGGAATTTGGGGACCAAAATCAGCCAATCAGTTGTTGGAAATGTTCACTTTTAACCCAGTTGTTTTTGCAACCTTGATTCAGGTGTTTTCTCTGGAACTTACATATCTCACTAATCCTTCAATCAGCTAAAAAGAATCTGTAGATTTTTATTTTGTATTTTCTCACTTACAGAATGCCTGTCAGAATCAATCAATTACCTAGTATTACAACTGCCTGAATGACAATGGACAGTCTCAGTGTATTGATAGACCAGAAATAATTTTCTTAAAATCTGTCACTACCTTGGAAATTATTCACTGTATTTTGCTGCTTGGGTAGACTCTGAGGCTATAGTTATTGACTGAAAATCTGCCAATTAAAGTTCCATTCTAGCTGAGCTGTTTGATATTTCCTAATGATTTTTTGAGTGTGTTTCTTAAAACTTCCCATCTGTTCTAGTTCCTGAGAGCTTTCAGATTAACTGTGAAGATAGGCATGAGTTTTTATTTTCATACATATACTGAACCACTTACAATCAACTTTTTTACCCCCAAATTATAAGCTAAATCTGCATTAACTTTCAAAATAAGTGAATTTGTATCCAGACTCCATTTAACAACCCATAATAACTTCTCTGAAAAATACATGCATTTAAATCCCTCAGTTTGATAATTAGGTATAACTCTTTAGATTAGCTTTATTATTTTTTTTTTTCTCATTGTTCTATGCAGCTGTTGGGGAGAGAAAATAATTATTCCCCAAGTTATTCTAGTAAGTCAGTCCAAACTGGGCTTAAGCTTTTATTCTTTTCACTAAATAAAATGTGTTGTCATTTCTTTTTCATCTATTAATTTTTTTAATATACAAAGTTATAGAAAAATAGCTGTAAATTTATGACCTCTGCAAAGTCACTATAGTAGTTTTTCTTCCAAAGGATACCTATAGTTACCACATATTTTACTTCTCATAAAATTTTATGTGGCTAAAAATCATAATACTGCTTTTTTTTTTAAGAAAATCATTTGCCTGCTATATATTTTAGTCTTCAAATACATTTTTTTAATTACATGGGATTTTATCTATCCTTCAAAAACTTAAAAAGTAAATGCTAAATCTTCCCTTGAGATGAACCACAGCTGTTAAATTGATGGCTCTCCTGAAATAGTAGAAACCAAGTCAGGACAGAAAAAAATAACAATATGAGCAAGTATCCTCATGTTTACAAATAAGCCACCTATCCCATACATTAAAATAACTATAATTTAGTAATTAGTAATTAGCCATTACTAACAGACCCATTACTGAGACCCATTAATAAGAGCCATTAATAAGAGATCAGTTTTTCCAAACTGATTTGGAATGCTATCTTTAACATATATTAAATTTTTATATGTACTATAATCTATTTCCTAAAATACATCAGCTCCATTGATCTGTCCACTCATGTACCAATGCCACACTATTTCACTTACTGTGGTTTTATTTATTTTTTTATTTTTTATTTTTTTCCATCTCAGGTGTACATGAGTTCCCAATCTTGAATTCCACCCCCCAACCTCCCACCCCATATCAACTAACTCTCTGGATCATCCCCGTGCACCTGTGGTTTTAATATGAGATTTTTTTTCTGGCAACTCTTTTCCTGGAAACTTTTCTTTTTTTCTTTTCAATATTTGACTATTCTTGCTTGTGTATTTTTTTTATATGAACTTTAGAATAACTTCATTCGTTCTCATGCTTAAAAAATCCCAATGATATTTTTATTAGGACCACAGTAAGTCTATGGATTAATATATGGAGATGATAGCTTTGCAACGTTAGTTCTCCAGTCCTAGAATTATAAGCCTTTCCTTTGGTCTCAATATTTTTCATATCTCTAGGTAGCAGTAACGGAGAAGGCAGTGGCAGCCCACTCCAGTACTCTTGCCTGGAAAATCCGATGCACAGAGGAGCCTAGCAGGCTGCAGTCCGCAGGGTGGCTCAGAGTTGGACACGACTGAGCGACTTCACTTTCACTTTTCACTTTCCTGCATTGGAGAAGGCAATGGCAACCCACTCCAGTGTTCTTGCCTGGAGAATCCCAGGGACGGGGGAGCCTGGTGGGCTGCCGTCTATGGGGTCGCACAGTGTCGGACACGACTGAAGCGACTTAGCAGCAGCAGCAGCAGCAGCAGGTAAGACTGAAATTTTTTCTGTATGTAGCTCTTTCATATTCTTAAGTTTATTCTTAAATAGTTAATGTTTAATACAGTTCATACTATTTTGTCCTTTGGAAATATGAAAACTTGATAGTTGAATATTGACAATATGTAGCTTTATACTTTGCCACCGCATCTTTTTTTTTTTTTTTTTTCCTCTTAATTTTTATTTATTTGGCTGTACTGGTCTTTGTTGCTGTGTGGGGGCTTTTTCTAGTTGCTGTGTTTGGGCCTTCTCTCTAGCTGTGGTGAATGTTTTCTTGTTGCAGAGCATGGGCTTTAGAGCACACAGGCTTGGTAGTTGTCTCGAGCTGGCTTCTCCAGTTGCAGTATGAGGGCACTTTCGTCACACTGCACAGGTCTTCGTTACCCCGAGGTCTGTGGGATCTTGGTTCCCTGACCAGGGATTGAACTCATGTCCCCCGCACTGGAAGGCAGATTCTTAACCACTGGACCACCAGGGAAGTCCCACTGCCTCATCTTATTGAATTCTCTCTTGGTAGTGGCTTTTCAGTTTTCCTGTAATCTAAATACAAAACTGCAGCCCCATGAGACAGCAGTCGAGTTTACTTTTCTACCATTTTGCATTGTTCTCGAAATGTCTTAGTTTGAGAAAATGTAAATTGTGATTTAATGGAACTGTCAGAGTTTTCTTCTAAGTGTGTTTGATATACTAAGTGTGTTTGAGTGAGTTTGTGAGCAGAAGAAATGACCACCTTTAGGCATTATACCCTATGCCTTGTGGAAAGGGCTTCGTATTCATTGTCTCACGACCATAAATGAGACAGATTATCCCCGTTCTATAGATAAAGAATCAGAGAGGTTAGATGCTTGTCCAAGAGTTATCTGACTGGTCTAGTAAGTGACAGAATTTGAATCCAGGGCTCTCTGGCTCCCAAAGTAAAGCAGGTGACTTGAGAAAACAACTTGTCCCTAGGTGGCAGATATTGAGGAGTTCTAGTACCACGTAGCTAGAGTAACCCAGGCAAGAAGTTAACTGTGATTGAAGAAGTTAAACTTAGCTCAAATGATCCTCTTAATTTCACAGAACATTCCTAAGCACACCCTCAGTACTCCAGTGCATGTGTGCTGCACGCTCAGTCATATCCGACTCTTTGCAACCCTATGGACTGTAGTCTGCCAGGTTCCTCCATCCATGGAATTTTCCAGGCATGAACACGGGAGTAGGTTGCCATTTCCTCCTCCAGGAGATCTTCCCAACCCAGAGGTCGACCAGCATCTCCTTTTGGCAGCAGATTCTTTACCACTGAGCACCTGGGAAGCCCCCAGTACTCTGGAACCAGCCACATGCGTGCAGGTTAAGTTCTTTCAGTCATGTCCGACTCTGCAGCCCCATAGACTGTAGCCCACCAGGCTCCTCTGTCCATGGGATTCTCCAGGCCAGAATCCTGGAGTGGGTTGCCATGTCCTCCCCCAGGGGATCTTCCCGACCCAGGGATGGAACCTGAGTCTCTTATGTCTCCTGTATTGGCAGGTGTGTTTTTTTTACCATTAGCGCCATCTGGGAACCAAGCACAATACTACTTCTTTCTCCTTAGTACACAGGCACACAGAGGGATTATTACTAATGAACAGTGTGCTAACTGCAGGCCTCGGACTCATGTGTGCAAGAAATGCAATTATCTTCATACTTTTCTATCTCTTTATTTCTATTATGAGCTCCCATTCCACTTTATCTTTTTTTTTTTTTTTTAAGTAAAACAGCAGTTCTTTCCTCCTTTATCTCCGAAGCAGGACCGGGCTGAGCCCCTGAGAAATCACGTCTGTGGATTCACTGAAGGATGGGTGGGTCAGGGCAGGGTGTCTGGCTGGAGCAGACACAAGCACATGAGTCGCCGAGGCCCAGCACCCAGCTTCCTGTCTCGGGCCCCCTTCTGCCAGCACCTGCTCCTGCTGTCCCAGGCCCAGCTGCCTCGCCCGCTGTCCTCTTACCCTGGCCAGCTGCTGCCACCACCGCAGCCTCTGCCCCATCCTACTTTATTTTAGTTAATTCTGGGGAGACTCAGAGGTTTTCCTTTGCAAATCTAAAGACCCTTCAGTCAATCAGTGTCCCCTTCAGGACTCCATTTCTGGAGTTGGGGCTGGGTTCTGGGGCCATCGGGGATGAGGGAGAGGTCACGGAGGCATCATCCTTCCACGCTGGCATTCTCTGAGATGCACACTGGCCTCAGTTGTCCTCCTGCTCAAACTGCTGATCCAAATGGGTCACAGTTCTGTTCTCACATCCGGCCTTGAATCAGCTATTTCCATGGCCTTTCGGGGATACAGGGGGAAAAAAATCTGGATATCCCTTTAGGGTAGCAGGATACTGAAGCTATACCAAGCTCTCTCCAACTAGGCTCATCAAATACCAAATTTTATTCTCTTTCTCTTGAGTTATTGGAGAACCACAAGTTTTGCCATGCCCTTTGCTATTTGCCCCCTGAAATTCATATATTGAAGGCATACCTCCAGTGTGACTGTGTTTGGAGATACAGCTTTATGGAGGTAATAAAGGTAAAATGAAGTCATAAGGGTAGGGTACTAATCCAATAGAACTGGAGGCCCTCTGATAAGACCTCTCTGCCCGTCCACACACAGAGAAAAGACTATGTGAGAACACAGCGAGAAGGTGGACGTCTGCAGGTCAGGAAGCGAGGCCTCACCAGACCCTGGCAATTCTGGCACTCTGATCTTGAACTTTCAGCATCCAGAGCTGTGAGAAAATAAACTTCTACTGTTTAACAAGCCACACAGCCCAAGCACTCTTGGACTCTACCTAGTGATGGCTCCATTCTCAAATTCTCCACACCCATATATCTGGGGTTTATATTTCCCTCCACTTTTCCACCCCCAACCCCACACCCCAAGTAAACTCAGAACAGAGCCTCTTCTTTCGCATTGTCTTTTCCTGTGACATTGACTTCTCTTGCTGTCTTGCTCTTCTCTTAAGAGAAGCAGCTTATCTAAACAGGAAAGGAGGAATGACAAAAATTGAATCAACTTGGTTATATATTCTATCTCAAGCTACAGCTATGTGCTTGCTTCTGGGATCCAGGAGGCAAGCTATTGACTTTCCTCCTCCAGTGTGGCCACTTTCCCTAGAGGCAATAATTTCTCTTGGCTGGCTGCTCAAATGAGGACCAGGTCACAGGGTGACAGAAGAAATTAGGGTAAAAAATTCAATTATTATCACACTGCAGTAAATTCTTTTAATGGGGTTGGCAAATGAAAAGCTGTAACAATATTAACATTGAATGACAGTCTTTGAAGTAGTAAGGGACAGAGTTACACAGGGAATTCTGGGAAAGAATACCCCAGCATGATTTAATGCAGAAACCTGTCTCCACAGAAACTCAGGCCCTGGGAGAAGTGGAAGATTGTGCACCTGCGGAGCACACACCTGTGGCGGCAGTAACTTGAGACCACTCACTTGTGACCCAGTGCTTGGCACCTGGTCAGAGAGAGGTGTCAACTGAAATCCAGTCCTATGAGGGAGGTATTCCTTATTCTTTGAATTTCTGTCTCTGCTGAGTTTTTCCTTGGCTTCTGTTGTCTTTATTTCTTTCTGTTTCATATGCTCAAAGAGTGTCTCAATGAGCTAGTTCGTCACCATCAGCAGAACACACTAGTCAGCAGGATGCTGCTACCAGGCTTCCTCTGAGGCCCTAGCCTCCCTAATGTCTAGGTCATCAAGGTTCCAACCAGCTGCATTAGAGGCTCAACAGCCAACAGGTGAGTTTTGTTCACTGCACATTNCCCTGAGAAATCACGTCTGTGGATTCACTGAAGGATGGGTGGGTCAGGGCAGGGTGTCTGGCTGGAGCAGACACAAGCACATGAGTCGCCGAGGCCCAGCACCCAGCTTCCTGTCTCGGGCCCCCTTCTGCCAGCACCTGCTCCTGCTGTCCCAGGCCCAGCTGCCTCGCCCGCTGTCCTCTTACCCTGGCCAGCTGCTGCCACCACCGCAGCCTCTGCCCCATCCTACTTTATTTTAGTTAATTCTGGGGAGACTCAGAGGTTTTCCTTTGCAAATCTAAAGACCCTTCAGTCAATCAGTGTCCCCTTCAGGACTCCATTTCTGGAGTTGGGGCTGGGTTCTGGGGCCATCGGGGATGAGGGAGAGGTCACGGAGGCATCATCCTTCCACGCTGGCATTCTCTGAGATGCACACTGGCCTCAGTTGTCCTCCTGCTCAAACTGCTGATCCAAATGGGTCACAGTTCTGTTCTCACATCCGGCCTTGAATCAGCTATTTCCATGGCCTTTCGGGGATACAGGGGGAAAAAAATCTGGATATCCCTTTAGGGTAGCAGGATACTGAAGCTATACCAAGCTCTCTCCAACTAGGCTCATCAAATACCAAATTTTATTCTCTTTCTCTTGAGTTATTGGAGAACCACAAGTTTTGCCATGCCCTTTGCTATTTGCCCCCTGAAATTCATATATTGAAGGCATACCTCCAGTGTGACTGTGTTTGGAGATACAGCTTTATGGAGGTAATAAAGGTAAAATGAAGTCATAAGGGTAGGGTACTAATCCAATAGAACTGGAGGCCCTCTGATAAGACCTCTCTGCCCGTCCACACACAGAGAAAAGACTATGTGAGAACACAGCGAGAAGGTGGACGTCTGCAGGTCAGGAAGCGAGGCCTCACCAGACCCTGGCAATTCTGGCACTCTGATCTTGAACTTTCAGCATCCAGAGCTGTGAGAAAATAAACTTCTACTGTTTAACAAGCCACACAGCCCAAGCACTCTTGGACTCTACCTAGTGATGGCTCCATTCTCAAATTCTCCACACCCATATATCTGGGGTTTATATTTCCCTCCACTTTTCCACCCCCAACCCCACACCCCAAGTAAACTCAGAACAGAGCCTCTTCTTTCGCATTGTCTTTTCCTGTGACATTGACTTCTCTTGCTGTCTTGCTCTTCTCTTAAGAGAAGCAGCTTATCTAAACAGGAAAGGAGGAATGACAAAAATTGAATCAACTTGGTTATATATTCTATCTCAAGCTACAGCTATGTGCTTGCTTCTGGGATCCAGGAGGCAAGCTATTGACTTTCCTCCTCCAGTGTGGCCACTTTCCCTAGAGGCAATAATTTCTCTTGGCTGGCTGCTCAAATGAGGACCAGGTCACAGGGTGACAGAAGAAATTAGGGTAAAAAATTCAATTATTATCACACTGCAGTAAATTCTTTTAATGGGGTTGGCAAATGAAAAGCTGTAACAATATTAACATTGAATGACAGTCTTTGAAGTAGTAAGGGACAGAGTTACACAGGGAATTCTGGGAAAGAATACCCCAGCATGATTTAATGCAGAAACCTGTCTCCACAGAAACTCAGGCCCTGGGAGAAGTGGAAGATTGTGCACCTGCGGAGCACACACCTGTGGCGGCAGTAACTTGAGACCACTCACTTGTGACCCAGTGCTTGGCACCTGGTCAGAGAGAGGTGTCAACTGAAATCCAGTCCTATGAGGGAGGTATTCCTTATTCTTTGAATTTCTGTCTCTGCTGAGTTTTTCCTTGGCTTCTGTTGTCTTTATTTCTTTCTGTTTCATATGCTCAAAGAGTGTCTCAATGAGCTAGTTCGTCACCATCAGCAGAACACACTAGTCAGCAGGATGCTGCTACCAGGCTTCCTCTGAGGCCCTAGCCTCCCTAATGTCTAGGTCATCAAGGTTCCAACCAGCTGCATTAGAGGCTCAACAGCCAACAGGTGAGTTTTGTTCACTGCACATTGTTTTATAAATTCGAGTGAACAGTGACTGAGAAGATGTTACTCGAATCACAGTTCTTCCTTTTCCTGAAAAATCTGAATTGGAGACCCTGAGTCAGGGTCAGCAGGACTGAGCTGGAAGGTGACTTCTCCCGGTAGTCAGAGCTGGCTCTCTGCATCCCGGGAATCCCTCCATGTATGCAGTGTGTGCTAAACAGCTGGACCTGGGCCCTTCAGCTATTTCCCTGGCACCTAAGGCATCTGAGTGTGTGACCTCTGTGATTTCTGTCCAGACAGCTGTCCACTTCCGGGCTAACTGGGTGTGCCCAGCATTGACAGAGTCATGCAACAGAAGGAAGAAAAGTTCTGTGAAAGAAGCTGCTTCTGTTTCTCTCAAAAGAGGCCCCTTCAGTGACTCAGGTATTTAGTTTCCAGAACTGTCTGGCAACTTCCTGAAATCAAAAGAGAACAATTTGGTGATTGATTCTGGTCCAGAGACTCTGATGAGCTGGCCACCCTTTATCTCTCACATTCAAACTCAGATACATTCTCTATTCTCACGTTTCCTAGGACTTTCTTTTAATAAAGTGTATCAAATAACAGGACTGATGTATTCTTACGTGCTAAAATCTTAGGCAGTAAAATACGTTTCTTGCCTGTTGTCTCTCAAGCCCTCCCTTTCAATGTGTTTCCTTTCTCACGGCCAATTTTCTCCAGTTATTATCCTGCCCTTTTGGTTAGTATCAGAGTCCCTCTTGGTTCAAGTTCTGTTGCTGTTGTTGTTGTAAAAGTTCAGATATGCTGAATCTAAATTAACTAAAATTCTTGGTTAGCCAGGTTAAACCCTCAAATCTGGAAAACATCTTCCACCATCCTATCCACAGTAAAATGCAACCATAATTGACATTTAGATTTGAATCTAATCTAATAGGCCCTGAGGTGGTAACATACAGAATTACTCAGGGTGCAGCACTATAAGATCCTGAATCATCAAATACGACTTAATTGGATCTTGTGATATATTCAACATTTTCATAAAAAAGTAAAATATATTTGAGAAATGTTTTCCAAAACAGAAAAAGTAAATTAATTCATATCATAACCTTTGATTAGTTAGAAAATTACGTTGATCAGATAATCAATCTTCCCTGGCATATCTGTTCAAAGTTTTATTACTAAAACTGAAGAATCTTAGATCAGAGGCTGTTAATTCAATGAGAACGAGAACTCTATAAAGCTTGGAAAACAATCGCATCCACTGAAGGCTTGGCATTTTTGTATAGCTGGGATCTGGTGAAATGCACCTCAAGGGCATTTTTAGTGGGCTTATTCATAATTCATCCATGGAGTGCCCAGTTCAGGATGAGTAGCAGGCTCCTAGTTCCACAGTGCTAATAGTAGTTAGGTTAATGACTGGGGTCTTTTAAGAGGACTGACTCCTTTTCCATCTTGCAACTTTAGGAAGTTATCTGAGTCATTGATTGCCTGGTCCCTTTAGGTAAGACACAACATCACTTCCTTTACACAGTTCCCACCTACCCCTCAACACAAATGCCCTAGCTGTGTGAAGTCTAAATCACTTCAACCTCCATCATTTCAATTACACTTTCCAGTAGGATTTGCGTATCACAAGAGTAAGAGGAATTGGAAGGTGGAGCTTGGTCCTGGCATTCTTTCAGAAGGTCAACTGTCAAACCGTGATTGCGTCTCTGAATTCTAATTCCTCTCCTTTCTTAGAAGCTGTCTGTTCCTAGTAATTTTCTTAGTCTGTAGGATATTGATAGTAGGTGGCATATCTCATGACAAGTTAAAGCCTATGAATTTGAATCCCGAACCCACAGACAGAATGGATGTGCCATCCAAGGAATCAACATTTTAAGTCATCTTTCCTTCCTCCAGACGTTGGAGAAATGAGGTGTTCATTTCAATCAGAAGATAGGAACTTGGAAGTGGAAAAGGTGTTTTTGGTGTTGTCAGTTTTTACTACAAGAAATTCAGTTCAAACATCGACTCTTCCAATTAACGGTTGGCAAATGACCTTGGTGGAAGGAATTTAGTCTGTTTTCCCATCTTCTAGGGATAGTCACTACACTTCAGACAGTTTTAAAAGATTTATTTATCTATTTTTAATTTGGCTGCACTGGGTCTTCTTTGCTGTGTGCCAGCTCTCTCTAGTTTCAGAGAGCGGGGGCTACTCCCGGTTGTGGCCAGGAGCTTCTCACTTTGGTGGCTTCTCTTGTGTAGCCTGGGTTCTAGAGCCGTGGCTCAACTCAGTAGTTGCGGTGCACAGGCTTAGGTGATCCATAACATGTAGCATCTTTCTGGACCAGGGATTGAAACCACATTGGCAGGCAGATTTTTTTTATCTTACCACAGGACCACCAGGGAAGTCCCTTCATACAGTTTTATAAGGATGAAACAAGACGTGTGTGTGTCCAATGTATCGGGGTGTCAATGACAACTAACGCACTAGTGAGCAGCATAAAGCCTCAGGCTAAGCACAGACCAGAAGGCTCTGCTGTTTCCTGCCAATACCTCCCACCTATCGATTCCTGTCTGTGTGATCAAACTTGATGGTTTACATATCAGCAGCGATACTTTTCTACAAAGCGCTACCAAGGAGAAAAGTCCATTTTATTGTGATAGAGATAAGGCAGCTAAATCGGAGAAACTTCAGTGAAATATGCCAGGGTGCCAGACGTGCATCTTCTATAATGTGGGCCAAGAATATCTCCTAGGATCCCAGGACCCTAGAGCGACTTCACAAACTTGCTCCGGTCATTCCTGGACACAGGCGAGAGCAATGGTGTAGCCTGTCCCCGCTTGCCAGGCCTAAAGGAACACCATCAAAGCAGGGCTTGAAAATTTCCCCTTTATCAGGCCCCTGCTCCTGCATGCGCTAGTTAAGAGATTTCTCTTGAGATGCTGGTTTGTAGTTTTTTTTTTTTTAAATCAAACCTGTACTTGGAAGGCTTGCTGCAAGACTACACGATGATGTAATTATTTATGTAGGCCCAGTTGAGCCTATAGAATCCAAAAGCTTTCAAATTTATAACTCTGGGTAAAGATTTAGACAGCCTTCCTCACGTAATTTACACACACAAACATGTACATACATCCCCCTCAAATAGTTCTGTAAGTTCCAAACTACTTTTTGATGTAACCCTATTCTCTGTATTCGGACATTCTTAAAGCAGCCCTAGAGCAGTGCACGATTAAAATTACCAGTCTTTCAGTTCATACAGAGAATAAAGTTATAAACTCTGAGGGTGCTCTCATGTGCTCAGAATTATGTCTTCTAAGGTCAAGCTGACTCAAAATATGGAGACTATAACAGTTAAAAATGGTCTTTATCTAATCTTAATGCAACGGACACTTTCACGTATGTTGTAAATAGTGCTAGCTAAGCCAGTGCCTTTTTTATGCTATTTTCACTTTTTGATTGGGGAATATAACTGTCACTATTTGTAAAAATAAACATGCAGTAAATGATGGTAGTAGATTATGATCAGTCTTTTGATTTCGAGTAAAGGAATCCCAGAGAAATATATTGGTCACCTTAGGCACTTAATTTGTGAAATTTTTACATAGGATGAATTTAACAACTTCTGAAAAGTGAAAAATAACTTCTGCTTCCTTAGTTTTTACACTTTCAGGGTCCAGGTCCGTGGCCACAGCAATGAGGTAGCTTGGAGGGGTGCTTTATTACCTCCACTATAACCAGCATCAGTCTCCTATCAGAACGCACCGGAAGTGGAACGCTGGTGTGTGCTACTCAAACTCTGCTCCAAAACAAGTCCCCAGGCTGCTCCTTCCAACAGATGCTGTTCCAAAGTTTCTCCTATCTTGACAACCACTGGTCCTAAAATATCTGCTTATATCCTCCTGATAACCATAATTCTGCCTTTTATTAATAAGATTCTGTGTCATAGTTTGGACATAAGAGCTTGGAGGCAGGGAGCCTACACATAGAAAGAAAACATAAAACAAGCCATTCTGCACAAGGGACTCATTCGTAGAACAGTGCTGGCCCAGTGGCCTGCTCTGTGGGCTCAGCTGAGCCATGTCATTTATCCTGGGCTCCAGTTACTCAACCTGTAGAATGAGACACTTGGAAGGGCTGACCTCAGAAGTCTTTTGCAATGCTCATTAAGCCAATGCTTTTTTTTTTTTTTTTTTAACCAAGGATTTCTCTGAATCGTGATTGCTACTGATCCTATCTGCCTGCTGCTGCTGCTGCTGCTGCTGCTAAGTCACTTCAGTCGTGTCCGACTCTGTGTGACCCCATAGACGGCAACCCATCAGGCTCCCCCATCCCTGGGATTCTCCAGGCAAGAACACTGGAGTGGGTTGCCATTTCCTTCTCCAATGCATGAAAGTGAAAAGTTAAAGTGAAGTCACTCAGTCGTGTCCAACTCTTTGCAACCCCATAGATTGCAGCCTACCAGGCTCCTCCATCCATGGGATTTTCCAGGCAAGAGTATTGGAGCGGGGTGCCATTGCCTTCTCTGCTATCTGCCTGGGTCCCTTTTTTATTATCTTTAGGCATTTTCCAGAGGATGTGAGAAACACAGAGTCAGTTCAGTTGCTCAGTCATGTCTGATGCTTTGCAACCCCATGGACTGCAGCACACCAGGCCTCCCTGTCCATCATCAACTCCTGGACTTTATTCAAACTCATGTCCATTGAGTTGGTGATGCCATCCAACCACATCATCCTCTGCCATTCCCTTCTCCTCCTGCCTTCAGTCTTTCCCAGCCTCAGGGGCGTTTCAAATGTGGGACAAGCACAGACAATGGAGCCTAGGTGCAATGCATGTCTGGTGAGTCCCCTGGCTTTGCAGCCCCTCCTCTGGCCACCACCTAATCAGAAAGCTGTCTAGATGGAGGCAGCCTACAGAGCCGCACCTGCAGTAGAAGCTGGGTGATTCTAAGCAGCAAACCACCTGGGCTTATCTCAAGTCTCACTTTTTTCCTTCCCTGACTCATGCTCACAGGGAAAACAAAGGGAAATGTTTCTGAAAGAAAGTTCTTGGGCTCTCTTTCTCCCTTCTCTTTTTTTTTTCCTCACAAAAGGGACTCTTCTGGAGAAAGAGGGAAGGAAGAGCAAAACAAAAAAGCAAATGAAGTACTCGGAATAGTCTATGCCGGGACTCCCACTCAGGCTTGGAAAAGCCAGCTCTCCGTCAGCACTAGTCCAGGTGCAGCAGCCACTTGGGAACCTGGGGCCTCCCTGAGTCACGGCCCAGAGCCTGCGGGGGACAGGCCCCTGGTGACACTGTCCACAGGAAAGCGAGCCCCAGGTCAGCAAACTGCCAGCTTCCATAAGTAGATCTAATTATGATCACTCACTTCAAAGAAGGATTTAACCCCAAGCAGATTTAGCAGGGCTGCTTCCAAAGGGCAGCAGGATTCCCAGGCCTGACCTTTGAGAAAATCCCAAAGGCTTCACTGCTCCAGGAATTCAGCAAAGCCAGTCACCGTGGCTACTTCAGAACACAGAGAAATGCAGAGAATGCCACCTTAAGTTATTACAGTCCTCCTAGTGAGGGTGTCTAATTTAGCATAATGAGTGTCTGGTGAGCGTGGACCCGGAGCATGTGCACTGGCAATCAGTCGGGGGGTGGCCTGGACAAGAACACTGACAGGAAAATATATAAAGCACTGAACTATGACCTGTTGAGTCAAAAATACTATTTCAAAGCCATAGAGTAGTTGGATAAGCATGTACTTTTGGCGACATATCCCAGTAGTGCTCATCAATGTATTACTATGAAAAATAGCTTGAGGCATATAATTTTTAAAGGCAATTTTGATTTTTAAAACTTTCTACACAGCACTTTTGGAGGAGGAAATGGCAACCCACTCCAGTATTCTTGCCTGAAGAATCCCATGGACAGAGGAGCTTGGGGGGCTACAGTCCATGGGGTCACAGACAGTCGGATCCGACTGAAGCGACAGCAAGCACACACGACACTTTGCTCATGAGAGACCATTGTGTACTTGCTCCAGTAAGATTAAACAGCTCCAATGGGGGGGTGGGGAATTGGAATTGTTAGTCTCGAATCGGTCAACATGAAGTTAGCAAATAAATACACTTGGGACAAGCTCATTGTATAATGGCTATAAAAGTATTTTGTGAACTATAAAGCTCTCCATCAACTGTTATTATTTCCATGATTCTCATAATACACAAAAATTAGGAAAAGAAAGAAAAAGAAACAGCTAGGTAAGTACAGTCTCTCCGTCCACATGCTTCATTTATATCAACCACTGTAGATGAGTTCACCTCAGGTATTTAGCTTAGGTGGGAAATTGCAGAAAAAAGCAGACATATCTGATTCTAGACCAAATGGTTTACAGATCAGAAAATAATTCACACAACTGTTCTCTAAAATTATTTGACTTCAGATCTTTAAAAGAAATATCAAACAAGTTGCTATTATTAGCTGACCGCAGTCCAATACAAGACACCTAGATATATTTGATTTTACAACAACATTAAAATCTTGTTTTCACTACTTATGCTTGAGATTGGAAAGTTCATAGCAGTTGAGGAGGTGGAGTTTATTCTGGTTGGTTTCCCCAAAATATGAACTTAGACCATCTATTTATCCAAACAAGAAGTTGCTAAACTTGAGCCTCTAGGAACAGAAGACAGGCTTAAAGAAACGGGGCAGGGAGATGTGTGCGTGTGTGTGTGTGTGTGCACACACTCATGCGTGCACCAGGTTCCTCTGCCCATGGCATTTTTCAGGCAAGAATGGAGTGGGTTGCAGTTTATTCCTCCAGGGAGCTTTCCCACCCAGGGGTGTAATCTGCATCCCTTGTGTCTCCTACATTGGAAAGCTGACGTTTTACCAGCTACACCGTAAGAAGAGGGTATTACACGGACTGTTTCAGCCATTGCTCCCTCATCCATTTCTCCTCCCTCAAGGGATGTGCCAAGTCCAATAAGGAGTAAACATTACCAATAACGTTCAAAAACTTTAACACAAACCTATTCTGTTTCAGACTTTTAATTACTCTGTTATCAAAATAACTTTTTCTACAAATACACTAATATGGGAAGATCAGATCTCCTTTTTGTAACTAAACAGACACAGCAAAGCTGGGACCGGTGAAGCTCTTTCCAAATGGCTCTTATTTGCAAGCCCTAAACACAGACGCGGACACAGTTGGTAACTCAAAGCATCACGATTCAATGCTACTGGTTCAAAGACGGTGGAATTCACAGATGTTACCGTTCAGCTGAAGGAAGGAAAAGAATAAGCTAAAAGAAGATGCTGAAAAAGCTGGATAGTATCAAAGCGTTTCTATTTGAAGTCTCTGCTTCAAATGTGGCAATCCCTGGTCTGTGAAAACGACCTACATATTTGACGTCTATGGGGTTGCAAAGAGTCGGACACGACTAAGCAACTAACACACACACACTGAATTTTTAAATTTGTTTTGTTTTACACTGAGTTTTAAGAGGTATGCAACCCTGAGAAAGTTAAGCAGGTAATTCTAGTTAATTTATAACAACCAAATAGTAAGATTGTCCATAACCGTGTTAAGAATGGATAGGATTCATTTTAGTAATAAACGGTTAAATTTTTTGTTTAATTTGTTTAAACAAGTAATTTGTTTCTCCGAAGAAGTGGATTTTAATCCCAAAGAGGAAAAATAGATTATTTCTAACAAATGGCAATCAGTAGAGAGGGTTTTCAAACGGAGGTGCTTCGTGGATCAAGTTAAAATGGAAGCTCCCTGAGTATGGCTTTCTGGCTTTTCACATCAATGTGTCATCATACTTGTATGAACCCCCAACACGGTCACATTAACAGTTCCAGGCAAAGTCTGTCTCACTCTCTGCAAACCATTCAGAAGTTAGGGATTAGGCCCCAGGCAAGTGTCTCGGAGTCACTGGATGGAAATCTGACCCCTGGCGGGAAGCGGGCAGGGAGAGCGCCGCCCCGAGCATGCGCAGTTACCTCTCCCGCTCCTGCTCCAGCAGGTTGGTGAAATCGTCGCTCTTGTTCATGTAGTCCGTGTGCTTGTGCTTCTCGTTCTCCAGCTCGTACACCGTGCGCCTGTGACACTTCTCAGCCAGAAGCAGCTGCTCTAGCATGCGCCGGTAGGTTTCCTTCTGCTTTTCCTCGAGTCTGTCCAGCTGAGTAAGCCAACATGCGAAAGCGCTTAATGTTTTATTTCATTTACATACTACTCTAAATAAATAATAGTTTGTCTCTTGACTTATCAGGGCTTCCCTGGTGGCTCAGATGGTGAAGAATACTCCTGCAATGTGGGAGACCTGGGTCCGATCTCTGGGTTGGGAAGATCCCCTGGAGGAGGGCATGACAGCCCACTCCCTTATTCTTGCCTGGAGAATCCCATGGACAGAAGAGTCTGGTGGGCTGCAGTCCACGGGTTCGCAAAGAGTGGGACATGACTGAGCAACTAAGCACAGTGATTTATTACCTGAAGGGGAGGGCATGGGGTCTGCCATTCTCTGCTTTCCCCCCTACTCCATCATGTTCTCTAGGTCGGCTGACTGTATGAACTAGCAGTGGTAAGGCTGTAGTAACTTCTGGCCTCTGATCTTTTTTCCATGAACCTATGTGTGGTTCCTAAACAGACTCACTGTTTTGATGAGACAGCACAAAGCCCTGTACTCATAAATAAAGAGAAGAGCATCCCACCTAATCTCACCAAAATAAAGAGCTCGGCAGGCGCATGTACCAAATTCCTCCCCTGGTAGAATGAAATTATCATCATTGCAACCTTTTTTTTTTTTTTTAAAGGCCTGTAGTTAAGTGAATTTCTAGGAAAAGTATGTGAAGGACCCACAATCTTCTCCTTTTAAGAGATACTAAATATAGGGAGAGTCTCAGAATTTGTGGAGAGCACATATCTCAAACTAAGAGATCTTATCAAATATTATTACAGGGCTTTTTGTGCCTATGTCTCTGGCCAGGCTATAGGGTCTCCAAGGGACCATTCCTTGATCATCTTTTTAGTTCCTGGTGCTTAACACAGAGCTTGGGACAACGTAAGTGTTCAGTAAATGTTTGTTGAAGTGGACCCAGGCTCACAGTATTGATAGTTCCCCATCCTACTCTCCTCTCCAAACCCTACTGCAGGAGCTCACAACCCTCAGCACTAGTGACATTTCTGGCCAATTAATTCTTATTTCCTGTGCATTGGAGGATGCTCAGTGGCATCCCTGGCCTGTGACCTCTAGATGCTGGTACTAAAACCTGCAGTTGTGACAAAGCTATACACAAATGTTGTCAGATGTCACCTGAAGGGAAAGTCCCCTTACCCCCCCCCCCCA
>SJYA01001318.1:316786-371777 GCA_006410615.1 Neotragus moschatus
ACCCCCCGTTGAGAATCACTGCTCTGGGTGAATCAGACATATTTAGGATCCTTTTTTTTTTTTTTTTTTTTTTTTAGCTGCACTGGATCTTTGTTGCTAAAGCAAGCTTTCCCTAATTGTGGAAAGCAGGGGCTACTCTCTAGTTGTGATGCTTGAGCTTCTCATTTTAGTGGCTTCTCTTGTTGGCGAGCATGGGCCCAGTACTTGTGGCACACTGGCTTAGGTGCCCTGCCGCATGTGGTATCCTCCTGGACCAGGGATCGAACCTGTGACCCCTACATTGGCAGATGGAATCTTAACCACTAGATCACCAGGGAAGTCCTAGGACCCATTCTTAATCCCATAGCCAACTCTGTAAGACTCAGTGGAGTAGCTCCATGGGGGTCAGCTCCAGAGCTATTCCTTGGATGTTCCTTGTTTGCCCTTCAGTCATAAGGAGGATCTGAGGTTCCCTCCACAATTATATATATCCCTTCATTGTGAATGAATCATTTGTGGGGCCCAAAGTAAAAGAGATATTACCCCCATAATCCTCAGTGTCTTTGGATTAGACCTCCACCCCCCTTGCCTAAGAGCAGGTGACCAACAGACTGGTGAAACCCAGGCTGCCTGGTGACCTGTCATGCCTGAAATCGTCAGGGAGGCTAATTGTACTTTTATGCATTCTGATAAATTTCCGCAGTGTTAATGGGACAGTCTGTACAAGAGACTTTCTCACTGGGACAGCTGCTATTACAAAATATTCTCCCCCAGCACTCTGCATCTCTCCACAAGTGTGATTTTTACCACATGCTATAGAACTTGTCAAGCATTGCTGGAATATCATCAGAAATGTAGAAGGAGCAACTCTTTCCCCTTTTTGATCCTTCTGACTTCATGAAGCTGAAACTCCAATACTTTGGACACCTGATGAGAAGAGCCAACTCATTGGAAAAGACTCTGATGCTGGGAAAGAGTGAGGACAAGGAGGATAGAGTGGTAACAGAGGATGAGGTGGTTGGATGGCATCAATGACTCGACAGACATGAGTTTGAGCAAACTCCAAGAGTTAGTGAAATACAGGGAAGCCTGGTGTGCTGCAAGTCCATGGGGTCACAAAGAGTCAGACATCACCAAGTGGCTGAACAACATCTTGGTTGTAAAGTAAGGCCTTCCCTTCTTTTGAGACTATTTGGAAGAACAGCCTCTACCTGTTTCTTGATACGCTGACCCACTCCTTCCTAATGAAGGAAGGGTGACATATTTGAAGGTTGTATTTGGGACAGGAAGCTGGGCATTAGAAGTCCAGCCTTTTCATTTCTTAGTTTTGACCCTGTCTACATAAAATGCTACTTTGTGCTCTGAGGATCCAAACTCTCCCTCACTGCTCCCTCCAAAGTTTAGGAGAGAAGCTAATAGGAACCTGGTGGTGGTGATCTATCTATGTCGATACTAAAGTTAATCTTTCAAGTCATATGTCAGGCTCCTGAAGTTATTCCTCCATCCTTTCAAAAGAGGAGGAGATGGGGGCGTTATTAATTGGATGGTTGACTGAAATACCCAGAGAGAGACACATTGTCGGGGCATCTAGAGAAAAAACAGCTTATGCTGATATTAATTGCTCTGGGGCAGCCTAGGTGGAACCGCTTGGCCCTAGCTTAAATATGTTCTGTCCCTGTGGGCCTTTGGCTGTTCTCTTCTCAGCAGCTACCACGCTGGGGCTAGGCCCCTAAGTGGCTGGTGTCAGGGGCCATGTTCACCTCACCTGCATCACCTTGCTTGACCTCAGTCCTGACTGCATAGTCGGGAGGATGGTCTTTTTGTCCCTGAAGGCCTATGGAAGGATGCTGGGACACTGATGCACACACTGCCTTTTCCACCCAGAACTGCAAACCCAGATTTTAAACTGCAAAGCTAGGGAATTCCTCTTTAGCAACAAAGCACTAGTGTGTGAGGATTTAGCTTTCAGTTTTAAATTCTGGATGTAAGAACGGACATGGGTAGCGATAGAGCAGCCATGCCAGACCCTGAGACTCGTTACTTTGTTTGGAACGGCCCGGAGCTCCTAGGAGAGAGCTGAGGTGGACTAACCTCCTATATCTGTGTGGCTTGTCCTGAGACTCTGAAGACCGCCTCCCATAACTGTGAGCCCTGTAAATTCACTAACTGTGTACACTGTGTCCTATGGCTTTTGGTTTTCAGGCTCCAAACAGTGGCTCAGAGGAACGAGAGCTCTTATTACTGAATAGTGAAAGTGAAACGGGCGCTGATTCCTTCGGAAATGTAGCTTCCACTTGGCTGGAGGTGGAAGGAAAATTGGATGAGATCATCATAGCACCAAAAGCCAAGATTTACTGAGCAAAGAGTATACCTGAATCAAATTGATGGAGAAGAAGTTCAGGGACTTGAGATGGGGAGAAATTTCAGTATGTTTCAGATGAAAGACTCACGATTTAGGAACTGATTTTTAGTCTATTATCAACATAGGGCTAAGGGGAAGAGTATTAAGGAATTTAGGAAGCGAGAAATCTACTTAAAAGGAAATGGGAGGTCTTAAAAGACCAAAGTGTATTTACACAGAAGGAAAATGGATCTAAATGCTCTGAAAGATAAGGCTACAGAAAAGGAGATATTTTAGTCTTAGTTGAATCACGGTGGGCGACAGAGGAAGAGACTGGAGAGCCTAGAGAGCAGAGCAACATGACACCCGCTCCACCAAAAAGAACGGATGGAGTCCGGATCCAGGAAACATCTGAGGAGCACACTGCAGAACTGCGGAGGCTCTTCATGAGATAACACGGGGCCCCTCTCTTGCAGACTGCAACAGCTATTCACACTGCTTACAGAAAATGTAGACAGACGTAAGAATGAAAACTTGAGCAGATCAGGGTAGGATATTTGAAACAATCTGGGGAGAGTCTCAGGGTATCAGCTATCGCAGATGGCCTCTGAGTGAACATGCACAAGAAACTTGAAGATGTAGATTTTGAGGGAAAGATAAGAGAAATGAAAGCGGAGTGGGGCAGGACAGCAGCAGATGTGTCCAAGCACGGGTGTGTTGGGGAAAAACTCCTTAGGAGGGATCATCCAACTCAAGAAAGTAAGTGTAGATAAGATTTGTGTGAAACAAGGGCTCCTCTTGGCAGACTCATTACTCCTTGGTTTTGCTTCTCTCATGGAGGGTGACCACATGATGATGTACAATGTGGAAGGTAATATACGGAAAACAAATGTCTGGGTCTGAAAGCATAGGGTGTGTGTGTGTGTGTGTGTAGGTGTGTGCGCGTGCGCACGCTCAGTTGCTCAGTCATGTCTGACTCTTTTGCAACCCCTTTGACTGTAGCCTGCCAGTCTCCTCTGTCCATGGAATTTTCCAGACAAGAATGCTGAGGTGCGTTGCCATTTTCTATGCCAGGGGATCTTCCTGACCCAGGGATTGAACCCACGTCTCTTGAATCTCCTGTCTTGGCAGGTGGATTCTTTACCACTAGCACCACCTGGGAAGCCTGAAACCACAGGGTAAGTAGAGGCAAAAAAAAAAAAAAGGAAATGGAAAGAACTCTACAGTCCCTAAAATAGTGATGGAGGAAGAGGGGGACCATTTGAAAAACTAGTCAAAATGTTGAGGACAACAATTACAGTAAAACTCAGCTGAGCCTTCCTACTGGAGAAAAGTTGTGACAAAAGGAAGTACTTTTGTTGCCTTGAGTAGGACAAGTTACTTAAGAATTAGAAAGTTCAAACATGAGAGAGAAGGGAAGTTCTGAGGAATGGTCACCTGGGTAAGGTATGTTTCCCACTCGGCACCAAGACAGGCAGGTCTCAGAAGGTCACCTGGGAGAAGGGGTGCTACACCCTGAAATAAGGGGGCAGTAAGAAAAACCACTGGTATGAGATGGGTTGCCTAGTTTCGGGCATTGTGAATGAAAAAAGCAAATGATTTTAGAGGTTTTAAACATGCAGGTGGGAAGACCTAGGCATGTAGGATGTCACCACTCAAACATCCCTAAACTTTGGAAAAAGATGTGTTGCAAGGAGAGTACACGAAGATTCCTCCACCCCACCCAGGGTTCACCATGCCCCACAGTTATTAAGCTCTTGGTGGTGGCAGACTCCGTCTGATGGGGATAGCTGCCCCCACGCTGCCTGGCATCCTGTCGGAGCTAAAGATTTTCTCTATCCACCCTCCTTTCCTCAGACATCCCTGAAATCTCTGCTTCAGTCTTGGTAAGACTAACATGAGTCTGTCTGCATTATGCTGAGTCCTGAGGTCAAGAAATATCATTCCTCTTGAGATAAATTGATCTTGGAGCTGGGGCTTCTCTTGCATTTTTAATAATTTATGAATGTGAGATTGATACTATAGTAACTGCATGTGTCCTGATAATCTTTAGCCTCTTTGAATAAACAGAATAGAGGACTCCAGGATGTATTCATTCATCTTTGAAAATGCCTCAGATTAAAATCCCTCTGGCTAAGCCTAAGCAGAATAAGAATTTGGGAAGGAAAGAAACCGAAAGCTTAATTTCTTTGAAATTTTGCTTAAGAATTAAGAACTTTGGTATCTTAGAATTTAATGTACAAGGAAGTTCTAGGGGATTTAATATTCTCTGTTTAATTTCTCCCTAGATACCTGGCAAGGGGGGGGTCTACCATATTGGGTTCACTGCTTAACCTTTAGTGGGTTCTGTTGGATGACCTAGTTGGGCCTAATTTGGTATGAAAAGTAGAATGAGCAGTGGTTTTGGGCTTGAGGTACAGCATGACTTCTGGGCTTCCCAGGTGGCCCTAGCCGTAAAGAACCCACCTGCTAATACAGGAGACATAAGAGACACGAGTTCGATCCCTGGGTCGGGAAAGTCCCTTTGAGGAGGGCATGGCAACCCTCTCCAGTATTCTTGCCTGAAGAATCCCATGGACAGAGGAACATGATGGGTTACAGTCCATAGGTTCACAAAGAGTCAGACAGGACTGAATTAACACAAATGCACATATATTCAGCATGACTTCTAGGAACAAGAGCTAGACTATCTGCTCATAGTCCCAGGAGGTAATGGAACAGTGACATATGAGATTCTTGCATCATGAACTTGGAAGCAACTCCCTTGCTCCTGAGTAGCAAGAACTTGATTATAAAGCCCAAAGGGTTAGGAAACCAAAAATCTATAAAAGGTAGAAGGGAATCTTTTCTCCTTGGAGCATCCTCTTTCTCCCGTTTCTGCCAGTGTTGGGAAAAGTAGCTTCGGTTTTTCCCTCTTCCTCCTCACTCACTCCTCCCCAGGGAAGATCAATGCTTCAGACTGTTGAGGGGGGGAAGGAACCAAGAAGCATCACTGTGTGGGCGGGAGGCAGTGATTCTGGGTGTGTGTGCTCTGAAGACCTACCTCTCCCCTTAGGGGTCATTCCAAGCTCTAACTTGGGAGAAAAGAATTAAGATGCCCAAATGATGCTCTTTCACCAAACCGAGTTCTTCAATCCAGGTGGTTATAATGACAATATAAAATTGATCCTTTCCCCTATGTCTTTTACTCCTCACATCCCTCCAAGTTGGGAACTGATAAAGAGTGTGAGCAATTATCACCCTCAGCTCCCAGCAAATACTGATATTTGTTGAGTAGCTAGTATGTTCCAGAAACTATGTTAAAAGTTTTCCAGTCATTGCTTCCTTTAGTCCTCGCAAGTCTAGGAGACGTGCACGTGACAGAGAACCCCAAAGCTTAAAGAGCTGAAGTGACCTGCCCAAGCCACAGGCAGCTAATCACTGTGGATTATCTCAGATGTGAAGCTGAGTCAACTGTCCAGCCAGTTGACTCTATCCTATTGTAATATGCATGCGTGCTAAGTTGCTTCGGGCGTGTCTGACTCTGTGACCTTATGAACTATATAGCCTGCCAGGCTCCTCTGCCCATGGGATTCTCCAGGCAAGAATATGGAGTGGGTTGCCATGCCCTCCTCCAGGGGATCTTCCCGACCCAGGGATCGAACACATGTCTCTTATGTCTCCTGCGTTGGCAGGTAGGTTCTTTACATCTGGCCCCACCTGGGAAGCTCATCCTATCATATAATTATCTCTTATTGTTTAAAGAAAAGATGAGAACAGAGCTCCAGTTCATTCTTGTTGCAGAAATTATAAAACTGTGGAGCCATCAATCTGTTGTGAATACTTTCTAAAGCAGATTTGTCTGAGATCTGGCAAACTGAGTTGCTGCAAAGGCTTGTCTTAAGTTAAATTACAACAACTTGCTTCATATTTTAATTTCTGTGTTCATTATTCATTTATAATAGTAATTTCACATCTATGATTTTTTTACATGAATTCCAAAGGGTCAGTTTGCCTAGATCCATCAACTTGTTCCCTGATTCTGCATCCAAATCCAACTTTGATGTGAGAGTATTTTTAACATGTACTATTATGAGTAATTAACAGCAATAGTTTCTAGTACAATCCTGCATTAAAGTGATTAAATATTGTCCTAAATATTGCCCTGCTCTAAACCTTCCATTGGGATTTTGCCTCAACTTTTATGTTTTAGCCACTCACATGAGACCATTTAAATTATAACCAAATCTTTTATAAGATATAAAAACCAAGTGGCTTTATAACCATAAATATCAATAATAAAAATCAATTTAGTTTTAGGTTACCAGTTTGATAATAATCTGAAAATGCAACGCTAAAACCCTCAAATTTTTACACCTATCACCTGTTAGAGAAATAAAAGAATAAAAAACTGAAAAGCAGGTAACTATCATAACCACATGAGAAATATATTTGGGGCTTTAAGTACACTTAAGAAAATACTTCTACAATTCTTATCAGTGAACTGTATCCACAGTAATTCATGAATTATTAAATTATGCTTTAATTCTAGATTGAAAGTGAAAGTGTTCGTCACTCAGTCTGTCTGACTCTTTGTAACCCCATGGACTATAACCCACCAGAATCCTCTGTCCATGGTATTCTCCAGGCAAGAATACTGGAGTGGGTTGCCATTCGCTTCTTTCTGCAGGGGATCTTCCTGACCCAGAGATCGAACCCAGGTATCCTGCATTGCAGGCAGATTCTTTACCATCTGAGCCACCAGGGAATAGGGCATCTTAAATCAATGTTTGCCTTTGAAAGGAAATGTTGAAGTGTGTCAAATGGAAGGATGCGGAGACCTCCCTTTGAGCCTCCCTGCTCGGGGACGTGTCGGGGTAAGTTTTTACCTCTGAGATGGGTTTCTCATACACATCTTCTCCTATGGACTTCTCCTGGGCCAGGATGGCGTCTCGGTGCAGGACCCGGAGCACTTTCTCTGGCTCCGCAGACCCGTAATGAGCCTCCAGAACCTCAGGCTTAGTTTTCTCCGTCTTCAGCATGTGGATCACATCTTCCCTGGCCTGTGATGGAAAACACAGCAAGGTCAGACGGTTGACAACATGTATCCTTTGCCGGGCTCACAAAATCAACACGGAGTTTATTGAATACATCCCGTGTCTCGTCACGGTTATTGGCAAATCCACTGGGCGCTTTTTGTTCTTTTTTTTTTTTTTTTNATCCAGCTCCGTGAGTTTAACCCTCTCAACAGAAGCCAGCCAGAGGAGACCCAGGACTGATACCAGGCGTCTCTCTGCAGACCCCTGTGGTCCAACTCCACTATTTATTTCTGTACATTTTGTTCACTCCCCCACTTCATCCTAGGATTGTCTCCTCCACAGATGGTCCCTCCAAGAATTTTCTCAAGCTTGAGTGAAATCCGTCTATATAACCTTGTCTGGAGGATTGACTGGCAGGGCTATTTGCATGAGGGACCCAGGCTCTTCCTGGGAAAGAGCTCATCCCCGGGGGCGCGGTGGGGGGAGGAAGGGCGCCATTTTGGCTGAAGGACAATGGGGCAGGGTCAGAGGGCAGGGGTCAGTCTGAGTGCAGCCCAGCGCCTGTCACTCCAACGCCCCCCCCCCCAGCTCAGCCCCCTCGACCCACGCCTGGGTCCCAGGGTGAAGGGCTGCCGTGAAAGAACCCAGTAAGAACTAGAGGAATTGGTAGATTAGAATGCAGCAGTAAGCAGGAAAGGCGGGAAGGGGCAGCCCCTTTCTGTCTGTCGGGCATCCTGCTCTCAGGATGGACCATAGGCTGAACCCCCTCGAAGAAGACATCAACTGGCAGGCACAGAGGAGAGAGCCCCTGGATCGCAGACAGCCATGTGGGCTGTACCTTCAGAACAGCAGGCCTCATTGCAGTAGGCTGGAGAGGGAAAGAGCAGGGGCAAAGGTCAAATGGTAGCCCAGAGCAGGGTGTGCAACACGCGCGGTCCACCCTCTGAGGGCTCCCTCTGTGCTCCGGAGAAACCTAAGGGGCCTGGCATCCCCACAGAGCAGGTGGGGCCGGAGCAGGAGAGGGCAACCATAGTTTCTTTGATCTTATTTTTATCCTCCCACTGGTGAGGACTGGGAAATACAAGTAATACTCTTTCAAAGAGAAATTATTGCCAGTCAACAAGATAAAGACATATCGCCTAGATAAAATTTATAGGGGTGGTTAGTTTGAATCATATAACACGAAATTCCTTTGGATTTGTTGTGCTTTTTGATGTATTCACTTCAGCCTCTGACCTAAGGGAATTCTATATTGATGGCATTTGGCCAAATTAGAACAACTAGAGTTTCATTTTTTGAACAAAAATACAAGAAAATCTCAGCCATTATGAACCTACAGGGCATGAAGTAACTCAAAAATACTTACTTTAAAAAACAGAGAATTTTTCCATTGTAGGGGTTTGGGAGTAGGGTGAACTCCCAAAGTGAATTTATTTAGAATTCAAATGATTTATGAAGGCCCTCTTCTCTTAAAGAGAATATAATATGCATAAGGTAATGTCTTTGAGAACTTGGAATGGTCAAAGTATTAGCTCTTCAGATGTACTGAAGATGTTTATTGTTATATGCTTTCTTAACCCACTTGCTTTTTTGTCTTCATCTTTAAACAAGTTGCTGATGGTAACTTATAGCTAATTTTTTTCTCCTACTCAGAGAAGCAGTGTGGTGAAAACAGTATGCAGTTGGGTCTCTTGAGTTGGGCTTCTCTTGTGCCTCAGTTGGTAAAGAATCCACCTGCAATGTGGGAGACCTAGGTTCAATCCCTGGGTTGGGAAGATCCCCTGGAGAAGGGAAAGGCTACCCACTCCAGTATTCTGTCCTAGAGAATTCCTTGGACTGTATAGTGCATGGGGTTGCAAAGAGTTGGACACGACTGAGTGACTTTGGGAGACCTGGCATGCTGTGATTCATGGAGTTGCAGAGTCAGACATGACTGAGCAACTGAACTGAACTGAGCGACTTTCACTTTCACCTTTGAGTTAGAAACATACATCAGCACTGCTGCTAGTGTGACCTTGAATGAGTGAGTTAGCTTCTCTGAACTCAGTTTCTTCATCTGTAAAATGGGCACAGCAGTAGTTCCTTTACAGATTTTACTTGAGCTGATGTATGAAAGGACCTGGCAAATGTTAGCTACCCTGCCTTTTGTGACCCAGTCACACTGTGGCTCTGCTAATGTGACCTTCAGCCGGTTAGCTCTAAACTTCATCTTCCCCATGTCTAAGAGATTGAAATATATGTGACATGATTAATATGGTGCCCGGAGTACTGTGGCTGCCCAATAAAAGGCAGCTTCCTCTTTTTTCTTTTCTCATGGGACTAAATTGACTGATGTGGAACAGCTAGATCTACTGAGCCACACAGCCAAAAGCCTTTCCACAGGGCCTTCCCTGATGGTCCGGGGGTTAAGAATCCACCTTACAGTGCAGAGGACGCAGGTTCGAACCCTAGTCAGGGAACTAAGACCCCCCCCCACCTGCCTCAGGGCAAGTAAGCCCACAAGGCACAGCTAGAGAAGCCCCTGGGCCACAACTCAAGAAAGCCTGTGTGCCACAAAGAAGACCCAGCAAAAAAAAAAAAGCGCCTTTCCACAAACTGCACCAGTTAGTCAAAGCCTAAGGCAATTCTCCTCGCCCCTGGGGCTGTCCGTCTCCTGTGACTCCCCAAACCACTCACAACAATCCTGTGATTCCCGGGCCTCTGGCTTCCCAGACAACGGCAGCCCCCGCGCCTCCGGACCTCCCGCACAATTTGTTGGTGATTTGAAGGAGCAGCTTCCTGTCTAATTCAAGAATCTGGACTCCACGGTTTATGCTAGAGTCTGCAGTTTCTTCATCACCCGAGTCAAAAGTTTATACTGCAGCAGAAATGACTTGACAGTTTTTCCTAAACTTTTCTGGGTATTCTATTTAAAACCTGGCATCAATAAGACACAATGTCAAACAGCCCATCTTGTGCTACGACTCAGGCTGGAAGCAGGTATTGCCTCTAAACGAAGGTGCAGCCGAAATCAGGCCCTCTGCTTAAGGAAAAGAAAATAAAAAGAAGTAAAGAAATAGAAATGTTAATTTCTTATATTGCATCTTTGGTGTTTAATAAAATTCCTATGAGTTCCTAGTTGGAAAGCCCCCCTTTTTTTTTTTAAAGAAAGAAGACCCCTGAAAAAGTCACAGTACCTGTTTGTGATTGGCTAACAGCTTTTATGGACACATTTGGCTCTCTGCTGCCAAATCTCAGGTTGAAATGCCAAATCTACCTTTTCAAAGAGAGAATGTAGTTGACCACATCTGCTTATACAGTTACCATGCTTTTTCACTCTCTTGGGCCACATTCAAAATTTTTTATTAAGAAAACGTCACATGTGCTGTTGTCTAAGTGCTTGTGTTTAGGACACTAGCTCTGCGGTTTGAGAACAGGTGTAAAATGTGTAGACCTGCCCTTCGTGTCGCCTGATACTTCTCTAACCCTATACTCATCACTTTGTAACCACCNAATCTCAGGTTGAAATGCCAAATCTACCTTTTCAAAGAGAGAATGTAGTTGACCACATCTGCTTATACAATTACCATGCTTTTTCACTCTCTTGGGCCACATTCAAAATTTTTTATTAAGAAAACGTCACGTGCTGTTGTCTAAGTGCTCGTGTTTAGGATACTAGCTCTGCGGTTTGAGAACAGGTGTAAAAATGTGTAGACCTGCCCTTCGTGTCGCCTGATACTTCTCTAACCCTATACTCATCACTTTGTAACCACCATTGCTCGTTTTCTCCCTCTGGGAAGGACTGGGAGGTCAGAAGCCTCTTGTTCTCTTGTGAACCCAGCTGCTAGCACAGGGACCAACTCATTAACTATTTATTAAATGTGTAAGTAAAATGTTTGCATGTATGTTTTGTGCACGTATCCTCTTTATTTAAGACCAATGTCCTGTGTTTCCACTCTTCTAAACATGTATATTTTCTCTTTTGAGGACAGAAGAGTTTCTTTAAAATCTACCTTTACCTTTCACTTGGGCTTCCCTGGTGACCTTAGTAGGTAAAGAAGCCACCTGCAATGTGGGAGATCCCTNGCATTAACTATTTGTTAAATGTGTAAGTAAAATGTTTGCATGTATGTTTTGTGCACGTATCCTCTTTATTTAACACCAATGTCCTGTGTTTCCACTCTTCTAAACATATATATTTTCTCTTTTGAGGACAGAAGAGTTTCTTTAAAATCTACCTTTTACCTTTCACTTGGGCTTCCCTGGTGACCTTAGTAGGTAAAGAAGCCACCTGCAATGTGGGAGATCCCTGTTCGAGGGTCGGGAAGATCCCCTGGAGGAGGGCATGGCAACCCACTGCAGTATTCTTGCCCGGAGAATCCCATGGACAGAGGAGCCTGGTGGGCTGCAGTTCATGGGGTCGCAAAGAGTTGGGCGTGACCGAGCAACTAAGCACAGCACACAGAAAGCTTCGACCCCAAAGATGTTAGCTTATTACTTCTGCACGTGCTCATGAAATCTCCATCAAATCTTCCCATGATTCAGGTTCCCTGTTGTATACAAGGAACAAATAAACATGAACAGCTGTTGATTTTCATTATCTGCAACAGTTGTTTTCTGTAAAGTTACCACAGATAGTGAGTTAGGGCACACAGAAGCATTGCTCCTGGGAAAAATGTACTTAGGTTCCCACACGTCTCTCATCACAATAATTTCATCATCCATCAGTATATAACCTTGTTTTATGTGTTTCTTTGTTTAAAGACAGGTAAGTGAATGACTGAGTGAATATACATTTCCCCCTGACTTTGCAGGGGAAAACCTTTTTCCCTGAAATGACAAAGAAAAAGATTAGAGATTCTACTTGTTAAAAAAAAAAAAATAGCTAATTAAGTGCCTACAAAACATGTTTGTAACAACTATGACGAACTTCTCTGGTGGCTTAGCAGTAAAGAATCTGCCTGTTTTGTAGGAGGCATAGGAAATGCAGGTTCAATCCCTGGGTCAGGAATCTCCTCTTGAACAGGAAATGGCTACCCACTCCAGTATTGTTGCCTGGAAAATCCCATGGACAGAGGAGCCAATTCACTATAGTTCATCAATTCAGTTCAGTTGCTCAGTCGTGTCCCTGACTCTTTGTGACCCCATGGACTCCAGCATGCCAGACTTCCCTGTCCATCACCAACTCCCAGAGTTTACTCAAACTCTTCTCCATCAAGTGAGTGATGCCATCAAACCATCTCATCCTCTGTCATCCCCTTCTCCTCCTGATTTCAATCTTTCCCAGCATCAGGGTCTTTTCAAATGAGTCAGTTCTTCTAATCAGGTAGCCGAAGTATTGGAGTTTCAGCTTCAGTATCAGTCCTTCCAATGAATATTCAGGACTGATTTCCTTTAGGATTGACTGGTTTGATTTTCTTGCTGTCCAATACCACAGTTCAAAAGCATCAATTCTTCAGTGTTCAGCTTTCTTTATAGTCCAACTCTCACATCCATATATGGCTACTGGGAAAACCATAGCTTTGACTAGACGGACCTCTGTTGGCAAAGTAATGTCTCTGCTTTTGAATATGCTATCTAGGTTGGTCATAACTTTTCTTCCAAGGAGCAAGCGTCTTTTTATTTCATGGCTGCAGTCACCATCTGCAGTGATTTTGGAGCCCCCCAAAATAAAATTTCACACTGTTTCCATTGTTTCCCCATCTATTTACCAAGAAGGGATGGAACCAGATACCATAATCTTAGTTTTTCTGAATGTTGAGTTTTAAGCCAACTTTTTCACTCTCCTCTTTCAGTTTCAACAAGAGGCTCTTTAGTTCTTTGCTTTCTGCCCTAACAGTGGTACATATCTGAGGTTATTGATATTTTTCCCAGCAATCTTGACTCTAGCTTGTGCTTCATCCAGCCCAGCACTTCACATGATGTACTCTGCATATAAGTTAAATCAGCAGGGTGGCAATATACAGCCTTGACGTACTCCTTTCCCGATTTGGAACCAGTCTGTTGTTCCATGTCCAGTTCTAATTGTTGCTTCTTGACCTACATGTAGATTTCTCAGGAGGCAGGTTGGGTGGTCTGATATTCCCATCTCTTGAAGGATTTCCAGTTTGTTGTGATCCACACAGTCAAAGTTTTTGGCATAGTCAATAAAGCAGAAGTAGATGTTTTTTCTTGAACTCTCTTGCTTTTTTGATGATCCAACAGATGTTAGCAATTTGATCTCTAGATCCTCCGCCTTTTCTAAATCCACCTTAAACATCTAGAAGTTTATGGTTCACGTACTGTTGAAGCCTGGCTTGGAGAATTTTCAGTGTTACTTTGCTAGCATGTGAGATGAGTGCAATTGTGCAGTAGTTTGAGCATTCTTTCTCATTGCCTATCTTTGGGATTGGAATGAAAACTGATCTTTTCCAGTCCTGTGGCCACTGCTGAGTTTTCTAAATTTGCTGGCATATTGCATGCAGCACTTTCACAGCATCATCTTTTAGGATTTGAAATAGCTCAACTGAAATTCCATCACCTTCACTAGCTCTGCTCCTAGTTACAATTCTTAAGGTCCACTTGACTTCACATTCCAGAATGTCTGGCTCTTGGTGAGGGATCACAGAATTGTGGTTATCTGGGTCATGAAGATCTTTTTTGTACAGTTCTTCTGTGTATTCTTGCCACCTCTTCTTAATATCATCTGCTTCTGTTAGGGCCATACCATTTCTATCCTTTATTGTGCCCATCTTTGCATGAAATGTGCCCTTGGTATCTCTAATTTTCTCAAAGATATCTCTAATCTTTCCCATTCTATTGTTTTCCTCTATTTTTTGCATTGATCACTGAGGAAGGCTTTCTTATCCCTCCTTGCTATTCTTTGGAACTCTGCATTCAAATGGGTATATCTTTCCTTTTCTCCTTTTCCTTTAGCTTTTCTTCTTTTCTTAGCTGTTTGTAAGGCCTCCTCAGACAACCATTTGGCCTTTTGCATTTTTTTTTTCTTGGGGGTGGTCTTGATCACTGCCTCCTATACAGTGTCACAAACCTCTGTCCATAGTTCTTCAGGCACTCTGTCTATCAGATCTAATCCCTTGAATCTATTTGTCACTTCCACTGTATAATCGTAAGGGATTTGATTTACGTCATACCTGAATGGTCTAGTGGTTTTCCCTACTTTCTTCAGTTTAAGCCTGAATTTGGCAATAAGGAGTTCATATTCTGAGCCACAGTCAGCTCCCGGTCTTGTTCTTCCTGACTGTATAGAGCTTCTCCATTTTTGCCTGCAGAGAATATAATCAGTCTGATTGCAGTATTAACCATCTGGTGATGTTCATGTGTGGAATCTTCTCTCATGTTTTTGGAAGAGGGTTTTTGCTATGACCAGTGCATTCTCTTGGCCAAACTCTATTAGCCTTTGCCCTGCTTCATTCTGTATTCCAAGGCCAAACTTGCCTGTTACTCCAGGTATCTCTTGACTTCTTACTTTTGCATTCCAGTCCCTTAAAAAGGACATCTTTTTGGGGTGTTAGTTCTAGAAGGTCTTGTAGGTCTTCATAGAACCCTCAAATTTCAGCTTTTTCAGTATCACTGGTTGGGGTATAGACTTGGATTACTGTGATATTGAATGGTTTGCCTTGGAAATGAACAGAGATCATTCGGTTGTTTTTAAGGCTGCATCCAAGTAATGCATTTCAGACTCTTTTGTTGACTATGATAGCTACTCCATCTATTCTAAGGGATTCCTGCCCACAGTAGTAGATATAATGGTCATCTGAGTTAAATTCACCCATTCCAGTCCATTTTAGTTCACCGATTCCTAAAATGTCAGTCACTCTTGCCATCTCCAGAGTACATCACACGCATATAACTTAAATAAGCAGGGTGACAGTATAGAGCCTTGATGTACTCTTTTCCCAATTTGTAACCCAGTATACAGCCTTGATGTACTCTTTTCCCAATTTGTTCTGTTGTTTATGAGATTGCATCCAAGTACTGCATTTCGGACTCTTTTGTTGACTATGAGGGTTACTCCATTTCTTCTAAGGATTCTTGCCCACAGTAGTAGTCATCTGAATTAAATCCACCCATTCTCTTCTGTTAATGTACAATGGTCTTTTTGAGGTGCACAAACCACTGTAAAATTTAAAAATTCTTTACCCTTCTCTAAGAACTAATTTTTATGGGCTTCCCTGCTGGCTCAGTGGTAAAGAATCTGCCTACTAATGCAGGAAACTTGAGTTCAATCCCTGGGTCAGGAAGATTCCCCTGAAGGAGGAAATGGCAACCATTCCAGTGTTCTTGCCTGGAAAATCCCATGAACAGATGAGCCTGGTGAAATATGGTCCATGGGGATCACAAAAGAGTCAGACATGATTTAGTGACTAAACAAACAACAAAGAACTAATTTTCACTCTATTGAGAGCAATAGTGCTCTCACTGAGGACACATTTTTCTAAATGATCCATATTGAACTAGTTTTACTTTGATAATTAGATATAATTTTTTTTAAAAGAAAACTCTGGAAATGGTAGTATGAACTCGGAAGAATAGATCTCTAATAGTATAATTTCTCATACTATGGTACCTGAAATTTTGAAGCAATTATCTTTCTATCATATCTAAAATTGCTTATGTAAGTTAACATCTATTCCCACAAATATGTCTGTCTCTATATATGCAATATGAAATTACTGTGTATTTTTCAGAGAAGATAGAGTTGAATTTAATAACAACCAATTCTTAAATTACACCCAAGTGTGAACAAAATTATTTTCACGGACATTATTCATTTCTCTTATCCCCATTCTATAGATGAAGAAAATAAGGTTCAGTGGATTAAATAGCTTGCCCAAGGTTACATGATTTGTAAGAAACAGAGTTATCTGATTTCAAAATATTTATTCCTTCCATTACAAGTTGCTCTGGGAGTCAGTACCAGTTTTCTGTGAGAATACGTTATAAACACAAAGCAAGGGAAGACCCTGGAATGAAGCTCTCTGGGCAGTGTTTCCTGTACAAATGGTACCACCACCACAAATGGTACCACCACCATCTGGTCCAGTTTCCCCACACTACAATAACTTGATTGGCTTTCCACTGTCATTTTTTTAGTAACTTCCCTAAAAATGTCACACTTCAGGGCAGGGTACAGAAGGTCAGTGAACCGAGTCCTGCAGATTTCCTTCTCAGACTCTCCAAGACCCCTTGCCAAGCTACTACTGCTGGGAGACAGCCTAGAGTCTGACTTCTTGCAGTGCCCTTTGAAGTAGATAAAATATGCACTCATGGACATCTGTCTGTTATTTCCTGCACTCACAGCTTTGTTCTTCTTTATTGCCAGAGAATTCTACGGATGATGTCACTTTTCTCTGAAGAGAGCAGGCCATCAGAGCTTTTCACTGACATAATTAATTATCTGTAGCTTGATTCTGAGCCAGAACATTCTCAAGGCACAGCCCCCAAAGAATTAACTCTACTGTGCTTGCCTGCCATTCTTCAACTTTTAAAGAGACAGGGCACCATATCTTTTTTTTTTCTCAGCCCCTGATAATGGTATTTTTGTTCAGTGATATCAAGTAACAGAAAGTGAACTGGGGCAGGATTCTATGATTTCACAAGGAAGACCTCCGGCTCAATAGGCAGCAAACTCCAAAGGTCGCTACAGGTCAAGTATACAAAGCAAAGCTTTTAGGCTTAGTCTTAATGGCTACAGGACTGCATCACATTACTGAATAGGCTCTGGGGGATCCGTGAATCTGCAGCTAGAGAAATGAGATTGCAAGCAAAAGGAACCATCTTAAATTATTCACAGGGTGAAAAGTTTCATTTTATTAGCCACAAAGGCCTGAAACATCAACACATTTAAATTTTACAAGATATAGGAAGTTCCCAGAATGATCATATATTTTGAGTTTTCACCTATGTCTTGGTATCAGTCTAAGGCAAACTAGCCAGTTCATCAGAAAATGTCACTCACTACTCGGCTGGGTTTCAAGATTATGTAAATGAGCTATTGTCTCTCTAAAATTGGGGCTCCATGGGGAAGAATCAACACAGCACATATCTGTGCTCTGAAGGTATCCAGGTCCTGAGTTCTGGGCCCCTCTTCATGGGCTGAGTGATAACATAAGATTCAGAAAGTCTCAACTTTCTCAACTTGGGTAGAAAGACCAGTATCCTTTCTGACTCAAAAAATTTTCTAAGATTGAAGATTTGAATGTGTATATAACAGTTGCCGCGCCCAGAGGAATTATTATTTATGGCCTCTTGCTGCCTTGATTCTGCAAAAGCTAGTGTAAATTGTGCTCTCTCTGAATTACTTTAGTTTGGTAAATTATCTCTTTAGATCTACTGTCAACATTTTAAAAATTATAATATAATAAATGTTGATGATTTTGTAAAGATCAACGTTAACAGAATCAAGAGTAAAGGAAAAGTGAAGGTGTATGCCACTTTCTCACAAATTCCACTCCTCGGGGCTAATTCTATGAATAATTTGAAGTGGGTCTTTTCAGGATTGTTTTTCTCTATAAATATGGAAATGTCGGTGTCAGCACAGACGCACTCTCTCTGTCTCTCTCACTCTCTCCCTAGGATAACTGAGCACTTACTATATGCCAGAAAATGTGCAAAGTGTTTTGGAATCATTATCTTGTTTAAACTTCACAATAACTTTAACAACAAGGTACATTATCACCATTTTGTAGATGAGGGATATGAACTGGTACTAAGCTTGGCAATTTGCCCAAAGTGGGTAGCGTCAGGATAAAAATCTAGGCAGCCTAACTCCAGAGCTGGCAATCATAACTTTATGAATTCTCCCTATGGACCTGTTAATACAGAGCCTCTCATATATGTACCATTTTATTTTTTCAAATAGAATGGAAAGCTTAAGAACAATAACATTCTTTTGATGTTAATTTTCATTTCACTGAAACTAACAATTAGGTCTTATTTGTTTTTCAACAAATTGATTGTCTCTTCTCTTTATACATGTCCAGCTCTCAACCGAGTCTTTTTCAGTTTTCTTAATTTTTCCTGCCTAAATCTATCACCCAAAGTCTAAATTAAATACCAGTTATGCCCCACCCCACCAGTTCTGAAGGAAAGACCAGATAATTGTGTTGGACTAGAAGTCCACTGTGTTGAATTTGTTTGAAATACAGATTTCTACTCTGATTATGCCGGTAGTAATTAAGTGAAATCTTTACCAAACACCTCTCTGATTTGTTACCTTCTCTGAATGACAACTGCAGGGCCTGGCTACAGCTTCTTTTCCACTGACATGGGCACAGAGCACAGATGAAGCAGGGAATTGTCTTTCTTCCCTCTCTCCTTCCTTCCTTCCTTGTTTCTTTCTATTTACTCATTTATTAATTTAGCAGCTATGTGCAAAGTTGTTTTGTTTCAATATTATTTATTTGGCTGCACCGGTCTTCGTAACAGCATGAAGAATCTTTTATTTGCAGCATGTGGGATCTAGTTCCTTGACTGGGAATCGAACCTAGGCCCCCTGCATGGGGAGCTCAAAGTCTTAGCCACTGGACCACCAGGGAAGTCTTGTTATTTTGTTAGCTGTTATGATGAATCCCACATGAGTAGGACATAACCCTATTCTTGCATGAAACTTTATAATCCAGAAGGAATGTGAGTTGGAAAGGTAACTTAGAGCTACCTTGTGAGAAGAAGGGTAGAAGGAAAGTGCTACAGCATAGGGAAGTTAGGAGAAATGAATTTTAATTTCAGTTTTTTGACTAACCTAAATGGCTTCAAGCCATAGCAGAACCCTTAATTCATAAGATCACAGGAATTTAGAGTAGGAAAGACTTCGAACCCTTTAATTTACAGCTAACGAAACAGAAGTTCAGAGAAGCCAATGACCTGCCCAAAGGATACAACTGATTGGTTGTTGATTATATATTGGCTGCCAGGTCTCTTGATTCTCAGACTAGAGAGCTCTCCATTATACTAAATCACAAATAAATATGTGGCAACAATCTCAAGTAGGAATTAATCCATATGCTAATTAATTAGTTTTTAAAATGTGACATGATCAATTTTTAAGCCAAATCAACTTTTAAAATAAACATGTGAATGCTGTTGGGCAAACTTGAAGGAATCTTGGCATGCTATAAAATCAATGCCTTAAAAAAATACTTGATATTTCCCTGAAATTTGTTTATATATTCAAATATCTGTTCAAATAATAATTCAAATAATTCAAAAATTATTTATCCACTAGCAATAGGAATATTGATATTGAGCTCAAAATATTGGATTCAACATTTTAACCTTAATTATCAGATCAGAGAGTACATATATAAAGTATTATTTATAGCATACTTCTTTGCATGTGCAGTTTCTACATCAACAAAATTTTTTTTTATAGTCCTCTTGAGAGATGTTGGAAAAACTTGATTTTGTTATGTTATCAACAACTACTGCCAATAACCAATCATCAATCAAAGTGGAGAGCACTCTGGTTAAGCATGTTATATATCATTGTTTCATTACTTGCAGTCCCTTAGGATTTTTTTTTTCCATGATTGCCTATCCTTGAACTTGATCTGACAGCATGACATTGATTCTGTTGTTTAAAAATCTCTGCCTTATTAACTTGTATAATGTTTCCATTATATCAGCTTTTTCATAATAAATGACCAAAAACCACTGGCCAAGATTCATATTAATTGCTAGGAACTTCCAGGGAAAAATCTTTGATTATGTAAAAGTGAATAAAACGGCTTATGGTCCCCCTCATCTACTTCAGACCTCTGCTGCTTATCTGTAGTTATCAAATGGCCAAACACTGTTGTTTCAGACAATTGATATGTGTTGACCTCTGCGGAGTTTCTGTGGTTAGGAATCTTATCTGAGCTGTCATTATCAGGCTTCATCATCCAAAAGCCAGTGGTCAGATGAAAGCATGGTGGAGATGACTAAACAAAAGAGCCAGGTGGATGACATCAGAGAAGCAGTGTTGCCAGATTGCTTAGCGCTGAACTCATCATTTCATGTTCTACAATGGTTAGTCTTAAATAATATGACGGGAATATCCCCAGATTCCCAACTTCGTAGTCTGAATGGCCTCTTTCCAGAGCAAAACACCATGCAGCTGCAGCAATATGGGCTCACTCTTTCCAGCTGAAGCCCTAGTGGTCATCTCACAGATGGGGTCATTTGCACAGGGATCAGCTGAAAGGCCTCCATCCCAAGATGACTTAACCACAGCAAAACCATCTGAAGAATGTCTTCCTGACATGTCTGGTGTGGCTCCTAAGGACTCACTAAAGTCATAAATAAAGAAAACAATTGTGACCTTCTGATATTGCAGCTGCTAAAGTGAAGGCACTTGGTACTTAAGGTACCACAAGTAAAGCCCAGAGAAAACTCGTCTCCTTTACCACTCAGACTCAAGACTGCATTTGGCATCTTTGATAATGCTGTATCTCACCAATCCCCATCTCCCGAGACTCTTTCACTATGCTCTTTGAAATGCACATTCAGCCACAAGCCGCTTCTCGGTCCACAAACTCTTCTGAAAATGTCCCCATCACCTCCTTGCTCTCTCTAAAAGCAGTGATTCTCAAATCTGACAGCACACTGGAATCATGTGAAGCCTTTTAAAAAGTACCAGTTCCTGTCTTCCACTTCCAGTAGTTGTTATTTATTTAGTGTGGGTGTGGGCTGACCATTTGCAGCCAAGTTTGCAAATTACTTCCCTAAAAGAACCTGGCTCTTCCCTGAAGACCCTACTTCTCTAAGGGCCCTCAGAAGAATAAGTTTCTCTCTCACTCTCCTTACATTTCTCTTTGTTCCACATCACCACTTCCAAATCATTCTCTCTCCCTTTTCCTTAAAATGTCCTGGCTTTGAATCTCATGACAATATCAGTGTGTTTCTTTCTGTTTGCAATGACGCCTTTCACAACCCCAGAGCATTCACTGCCCTCCCTTCCTTGAAGCTATGAGCTCCTGCTTTGCTGCTATGCGCTCTAACACTGACTTTGTCAAGTTTCTTGCTGATTTCGGTATTCCCTTAGATAATTATTCTCATACCCTGACCTCCCAACTCCCCAGACTTCTCTCTTCTAATAATTCTGTCCTCCATACTATTTCATCCCCTCACTTCCATGGTCATCTATAGTCCTTGTCATTATTACCAAAAATTGCAACCAACTAGATCCACTGATTTTTATCATAGAGTCACTGCCCTTCATACGCCCTCCCTACATGTGCCCTTTTCCTTCTTATCCAGCTTCAAACTCAGCCGCATACCATCCTCAATTTCATGCCCCTTCTCTCATTTGCTTGTATTCTCTTGGTTAGATCGTGGCCTTGGTTAAATCTAATTCTCAGTTAAGTTCCATCTCTGAAGTACTCGTAGGCAGAAAAACCACATCATGCCAACCGATCTCATTAAAAAAAAATTTTTTTTATTGATTTGGCTGTGCTGGGTCTTAGTTGTGTGCCGTGGCAGCATGCAGGATCCTTAGTTGTGGCATGCCAACTCTTAGTTGTGGTGTGTGAGATCAATTCCCTGACCAGAGGTCAAACCTGGTGCCCTGCATTGGGAGCATGGAGTCTTAACCACTGGATCATCAGGGAGGTGCCTGATCTCAGTTTAAATTCATAATCACTAACTTGACCCAGGCTGTTAATGTTACCAAGAGATCACACCATATCCCTCCCAGTTCAGTTCAGTTCAGACACGACTGAGTGACCGAGTCTTTGCAACCCCATGAATCGCAGCACGCCAGGCCCTCCCTGTCCATCACCAAAACCAGAGTTTACTCAAACTCATGTCCATCGAGTCAGTGATGCCATCCAGCCATCTCATCTCTGTCGTCCCCTTCTCCTCCTGCCCCCAGTCCTTCCCAGCATCAGGGTCTTTTCCAATGAGTCAACTCTTCGCATGAGGTGGCCAAAGTATTGGAGTTTCAGCTTTAGTCCTTCCAGTGAACACCCAGGACTGATCTCCTAGTCCACCCTTATTCAGTACAATTTAATAACTTCTCTCATAGCAAATCCTTCATACATCTTTCCTCTTGCTACCCAGCCCACCAAGAAAATTGAAACCATTATAGAAGGACCACCACAATCGCCCACCATCTCTGTACACTTGCTGTATCTTTGTCCATATACACAGAACCTTCTCTTCTGTTACTAGAAGTGAACTGTTTGTGTCTCTAGTTAACACCAAACTTGTTGACTAATCCACTAGATCCTATCCTCTCTTTATGAACTAGGACACAGTTCCAGCCTTTGCCCACCATTAATGTTCTCCATACTAGCTCTTTTCACAAGTATGCAAACATACTGTTATTTCTACCATCATAATAAAACCCTCTCTTGACTCCTACAATTCCCATTTCATTTTCTCCTTCTCTCTATAATAAAACTCATTGAAAGAGTTGCCTATACTTCCTGCCTCCAATAATCTCTTCTCCCAAATGGATGGCACTCATTTGAGCCCACTTCAATCAAGTTTCTGTTCCTATCACTCCACTGACCCCTCTCTCATCCAGCATATGACCTCCCTGTTACTAAATGCAATGGTCAATTTTCATTCCTCATTTTCTCCGATCCATCAGCAGCATCTGACACCTGATCTTTCTCTCCACCTTGGAAAACTGCTCACTTTGACCCCAGGAAGCTCTGTTTTGCTCATTTCCCTCCAACCTCTCTAGCTGCTCATTCTCATTCTCCTTTACTGATTCTCCCTCCTCATTTTCTCAAACTCTCAGTGCTAGAACTTTCCCTGAGGGCCCAATCTCGGACCTCTTATCTTTTCTATCGAAATTTACTTTCATCATGATTTCACCCAGTTTCATGGCATTAAATACCACCCACGTACAGGTGATTCCAAACTGATAACTCCAGACATTTCCCTTGATCTCCAGATGTATATCCAGATGCCTACTGGATGTCTCTCTGTACTTGAATGTCTAACAGCATCTCATGCATAATGCAAAACTACATTTCTGGTCTCTACTTGTCTACTTAGCTCCCCAAATCANCCTTCCAGTGAACACCCAGGACTGATCTCCTAGTCCACCCTTATTCAGTACAATTTAATAACTTCTCTCATAGCAAATCCTTCATACATCTTTCCTCTTGCTACCCAGCCCACCAAGAAAATTGAAACCATTATAGAAGGACCACCACAATCGCCCACCATCTCTGTACACTTGCTGTATCTTTGTCCATATACACAGAACCTTCTCTTCTGTTACTAGAAGTGAACTGTTTGTGTCTCTAGTTAACACCAAACTTGTTGACTAATCCACTAGATCCTATCCTCTCTTTATGAACTAGGACACAGTTCCAGCCTTTGCCCACCATTAATGTTCTCCATACTAGCTCTTTTCACAAGTATGCAAACATACTGTTATTTCTACCATCATAATAAAACCCTCTCTTGACTCCTACAATTCCCATTTCATTTTCTCCTTCTCTCTATAATAAAACTCATTGAAAGAGTTGCCTATACTTCCTGCCTCCAATAATCTCTTCTCCCAAATGGATGGCACTCATTTGAGCCCACTTCAATCAAGTTTCTGTTCCTATCACTCCACTGACCCCTCTCTCATCCAGCATATGACCTCCCTGTTACTAAATGCAATGGTCAATTTTCATTCCTCATTTTCTCCGATCCATCAGCAGCATCTGACACCTGATCTTTCTCTCCACCTTGGAAAACTGCTCACTTTGACCCCAGGAAGCTCTGTTTTGCTCATTTCCCTCCAACCTCTCTAGCTGCTCATTCTCATTCTCCTTTACTGATTCTCCCTCCTCATTTTCTCAAACTCTCAGTGCTAGAACTTTCCCTGAGGGCCCAATCTCGGACCTCTTATCTTTTCTATCGAAATTTACTTTCATCATGATTTCACCCAGTTTCATGGCATTAAATACCACCCACGTACAGGTGATTCCAAACTGATAACTCCAGACATTTCCCTTGATCTCCAGATGTATATCCAGATGCCTACTGGATGTCTCTCTGTACTTGAATGTCTAACAGCATCTCATGCATAATGCAAAACTACATTTCTGGTCTCTACTTGTCTACTTAGCTCCCCAAATCAGTAGAGAAAGAACTGCTGACAAAAGAAAAGATCTCTGCATTTTCTCTATACACTACACCCCTGTCAATACAGTAAAACTAAAACTGGCTTGGAGTTCACAGAAATGGAATCAAAGAAGACACAATGACATTTTAAAATGTTAAACAGTGATTCTGCAAGTATTTAAGTGGCAATACTTAATACATAGAGGTTCTGATTACCATGAACAATGAAAATTATTCAAACGAAAATAAATGTCTCTCTCTCTTTTTTTTTTAATAACAAAGAGTTTTGGTTTTTAAAATCCTTTAAGATCCTTTGTGTGTAGTGACCTCTTTTACTGGCAAGGCATGCGAGATCCTAGTTCCCTGACCAGGGGTTGAAGACATATCCCCTGCACTGGAAGTGTTAACCACTGGACCATCAAGGAAGTCCCTAGAGTCACCTCTTTTAAAAGTAAATAAGAAAAAGTGTAATTAGAAAAGATTAGCCTTTTCACATATGAAAGTATAGTNTTTACTGGCAAGGCATGCGAGATCCTAGTTCCCTGACCAGGGGTTGAAGACATATCCCCTGCACTGGAAGTGTTAACCACTGGACCATCAAGGAAGTCCCTAGAGTCACCTCTTTTAAAAGTAAATAAGAAAAAGTGTAATTAGAAAAGATTAGCCTTTTCACATATGAAAGTATAGTCCTTGAATAATTTAAACATTGTGGTACTAAAATAGAGAAATTAGTAGCATAAAACGGAGAAATCTATGGACTAAACTCTAACTCAGAAATCGATTTAAATATTATACTATAGGATACAAGTGATAATGGACATGGGTCTGAGTAAACTCCAGGAGTTGGCAATGGACAGGGTGGCCTGGTGCACTGCAGTCCATGGGGTCTCAAAGAGTCAGGACACGACTGAGCGACTGAACCGACATGAAAGTGAATTGTCTCATCTTAAAGAGGAATTCCAGATGGATAAAATATTTTAATGGGAAAACTGGGGCAGGGGGGGAGTACTAGAAGAATATTTGAAAGAAATCTTTCATAATCTAAGAGTAAGTCAGCCTGAGTTTGATACAAACCAGAAGTCATAAAAGGAAAGACTGATGTCCTACTAATAAGACTAATAATTCTTCATGGCAAGACATGCTGAAAATAAAGTCAAGACAAAAATAATGAGATGGGAAAATATTTTACTTACTCATATCATAAGCCAAGAACAAATTTCTTTAGAACTAGCTCAAGTGCTAGTTCTAATATGGAATGTTCTATTAGGGAAAGATGTTTTAATAGAGAAAGATGTTCCAGTGTTCTAATAGGGAAAGATTTTCAAGGCATATTTGATATCTGAAAAAGGCCACTTGCAGAACGGTGTATATTATATGCTTCATTTGTGTAAAAAAACAAGAATATATATATACTTACATACATTATACCTTTTTATAGCTTTTCAACCATATGTGTGAATTAACTGTTCCAATTTGCAAATAAAATATTTTTAAGTTCCCTAGATTTACTGTGGTGATCATCTCACAATAGACATAAAATCATTAGATTGTATAATTGAAACCAATACCATGTTATATATCATTTTACCTCAATAACAATAAAAATGAAAGATAATAAAGATAAAATAAAGATAATTTTATCATACAAGAAGCATTTTTAACATAATATTTTTTAAATATATAAACTTTACCCCTAGAATTATGTTCCTATACCTGGTCTGATTTGGGACCTCAGGTTTACTACTGAATCAGGTCATGGCTCCATGCATACACTTATTTTATAATTAAAAGGTGATTCCTAAGCATGTAACTACAATCAGACTCCACCTTGGAAGAGGCAAAGAAATGACACAATCAAAATGGAAAAACCTCTGAACACCTGGACAGAACAGAACTTCTCTCCCAAGAAAGTCCTCCAGGAAACATGTGAACAAGTAATAACAGGTAATGGAATAAGCTTTTTAGCACCAACTTGTAGGTGTTTGTCTGGAGAATTGCTTTCCCTGCTAAGGACCTTCACTCCATGTGGAAAAATATTAAGAGTAAAGTAGGACAAAATCAATGTATGCAATTAATGCAATGCTCCCGTTAGCCGACCTTAAACATGTGGAATGTTAGTGCCTTTTAGATCATTTGCATAACACACAATGAAAGAGAACAGTCCTCAATAAAAAAAGGCTCTAACCATTACTGAAGACAGCAAATGTTCAGGGGACTGCAGACAAGTCTTTAGGGCAGAACCACAGACAGGCGGTGCAAGGAGAGATGAGCCTGAAGAGGTGAGCAGATGCCCGTGCAAGAAAGCCTCTCAGAGCAGCAGGGAGTGTGGGAGTGTTTCCAGCAGACAAAAGACTTCACTGATGCGTGTTTTAGAAAGCTCATGCTAGCCATGATGTGGAGAACCGTGGGTGCAAGACAGCGGGAAGGGAGTACCAGCTAAGAAGCTGTTGCAGCTAACCTTGCGAACGGAGGTAAGGATGCTGGAGTGAGGTGCCAACGGTGAAGGTCATGTCCCTGCGGTTATTTCAGGTCAGGGACCCTGTGGCTTTATTCCACCCCCTCGCATTCCCTCTACTACCCAGACAGGATTCCATGACTGCCTGTCAATTATTTCCTGGTCAGTTGAATCAACTGTCATACGGTGGTAGATAGTCCACGGGAAGGACCAGGTGGTTGATCCACTCTCTGCTATAGAGGACAATGGTGTGATACTATGGCACAAGGCAGTGAGATTCAGGAGGATAAGGAACCTTATAATCACTGTGTCTTGTCTCACAGGTGAAGAAGGGGACCCTATCTCCCTCCCCTTTAAGCAATTAGAGCTCTGGAGAAGGGGAGCGGGAAAGCAGTGTTCACAGCTTCCTGTGTTCCATTCTTCAGTGATTGAGAAGTGCCTTTTGGGCAGGACACGTAAATTTCTTTTCAGGAGACGTCTGCCCAGTTATTTTGCAGCCAGTGAATCTGGCACTTTAGGCTGGCATTTAGACCACAACCACCTACAAACAAGTAATATCAGATATCGCAAAGATAAATACTCAGGGCTCACCCTCTGTAGGCAACACTGATCTTATCTGCACACAGACTGTCCTTTGTGCCAAGGATTTACATTCCATTTTTTTTGAAAGGCGTGCACATTTTGATTGTTTTGGCACACAGTTCATCTTACACATTGTTTGTTTTCAGGTTTTAAAAAAAAGCTTGGTTTTAAAAAAAAGTTACATGTATGTAATTCACGTCATGCATATATCGCATATTAAATTTTTTCACAGTTCCAGGATGGCAGGGATTATAATGTTCCACTTCAGGGTAGACCCATTTAAGGCTCAGAAACAGTAACGCCACTATTTAAGGGACATTCAGTTTCATTGGTCCAATTGGTTTTGAGCCCATTAGGCTATTTCCTACATCTGCTCAGGGACCTGCAAACACTTGGTTTATCACTGATTTTCCTCCTAAATTACCTATTCCCCACAGAGCCTTGGACTCGCAAATGTGCTTTCATTATTGCTATTTTTAAAAGGCAGGGGGGAGCAGAGTCTACTAAAATTTGTGCACATTGTTCCTTGTTTCCTTTCAGGCCCTTGATCAGGAAATGTTTAACATGGGAGTAAGTATTGCCAGGGATTAGTGGCTGCTGCTTGGAAAGGTTGATGGAAGTTCTTTCCTGCCAGTACAAAAATATACATCATCAAAGCGCAAGACTGTGTCCACAGACAGGATTACATGTGAGCTGAAAAGACCCAGGTGACAACGTTTTTCTTGAATCAGTCCATATTCTTTCTTTTGCTTATGCACTAATATCACCGTGAAATGATTTCAACAATTCTCATGAGTGCTTTGATTTCTCTTTTAAATACAGATGGTTTGGAGACAAATAGCTCTCTGTTGATAGCCATGTGACTTGAGTCTCTCTGAGCCCTTCCTGTGTTTTGAGACTGGTCTATGACTGGTTGACGTGATGCTTATGAAGTCAGATTTCAAATCCCAAGTGAGCCAGTCAACTTTGCAAAGAAAAATCCTCCACGCGTTGTCTGTACTTGAAACCCCATCTGGCAAACCTGAGGATGCCAAGGTCACTCGAGGTTCAGAACAAACCCCCTGAACCATCACCACTGCCCCAGGAAAGGTCTCCCGAAGGTCACTGGAACTGAAACAAGGGAAGATGAGGAAGGAAGTGCCTAAAAAAGGCCGCTCTTTATTCACTAAGTCTTTGTCCAGTGAGTTTCAGAAGTATCAGCATAACTGCTCAGAAGAGAAGAGGAAATTAAAAGGAGGTTACAGGCTGGCCAGGGAATTTGTAAATTGCTAGCAGTTATAAGCAGTGCTGTTACAGGGACATCGCACTAATCTGGACACCATTAGTTTAGAGTCAATGTGGTATAGTTATGCAGCTGTGCTTTTGACTCTTAAAAACATTTAATAACTATAAAAATGTGTTATATGAATTTATAAACCAGAAAAAAGCACCTAAACTTAAAGTGAAGATTTTACTTGACTTTTCAGGAAAAATATTTCCAATCACCAGCTAGACGATGGTATTGGCTTCGTCACGAGTGGATTCATTAGAAGTGATTGCAACTGTTCAGTTTGTTATAATTCTACCAAGAAGCATGAACAAAGAGCAAATGCAGGTGAGGAGATAAAGCAGTCTCCTCATGATAGGGATAGAGCAGGATAATTAGTTGAGAAATCCCACTAGGGGGTTAAAGACAGTAGTGATATTTTAAGGGCATTTGGGAGGCTGTAGGCTAGTGACCTGGAGAAGGAAATGGCAACCCACTCCAGTGTTCTTGCCTGGAGAATCCCATGGACAGAGGAGCCTGGTGAGCTGCTGTCCATGGGGTCGCTAAGAGTCAGACATGACTGAAACAACTTAGCAGCAGCAGGCTAATGATCACTCAAGAAAAGAATCCAGTATACCACCTTGAAGGAAGACCAGGTGCATCCAAGGGCCAGATACACTCAAGCCCCAAACCCTGAGAGTTAAAGCACAAGACAACAGATATGGAGTCTGAATCTTGTTACATGAAGTCAGGGATCTAAAGGTTCTTGAAGACTAGCATTTCTGCACGTAGGAGTATAGATGAAAGGGGAAAGAAACTAGGTGAAGGGGGGCCATTGTACTCAAACTGAAACGAATTACCACATTTTAGCATAGGTTACCACATTTTAGCATAGGTTATTGGAGAAGGCAGTGGCATCCCACTCCAATACTCTTGCCTAGAAAATCCCATGGACAGAGGAGCCTGGTAGGCTGCAGTCCATGGGGTCGGTGAGAGTTGGACACGACTCAGTGACTTCACTTTCACTTTTCACTTTCATGCATTGGAGAAGGAAATGGCAACCCACTCCAGTGTTCTTGCCTGGAGAATCCCATGGACAGAGGAGCCTGGTGAGCTGCTGTCCATGGGGTCGCTAAGAGTCAGACATGACTGAAACAACTTAGCAGCAGCAGGCTAATGATCACTCAAGAAAAGAATCCAGTATACCACCTTGAAGGAAGACCAGGTGCATCCAAGGGCCAGATACACTCAAGCCCCAAACCCTGAGAGTTAAAGCACAAGACAACAGATATGGAGTCTGAATCTTGTTACATGAAGTCAGGGATCTAAAGGTTCTTGAAGACTAGCATTTCTGCACGTAGGAGTATAGATGAAAGGGGAAAGAAACTAGGTGAAGGGGGGCCATTGTACTCAAACTGAAACGAATTACCACATTTTAGCATAGGTTACCACATTTTAGCATAGGTTATTGGAGAAGGCAGTGGCATCCCACTCCAATACTCTTGCCTAGAAANTGAAGACTAGCATTTCTGCACGTAGGAGTATAGATGAAAGGGGAAAGAAACTAGGTGAAGGGGGGCCATTGTACTCAAACTGAAACGAATTACCACATTTTAGCATAGGTTACCACATTTTAGCATAGGTTATTGGAGAAGGCAGTGGCATCCCACTCCAATACTCTTGCCTAGAAAATCCCATGGACAGAGGAGCCTGGTAGGCTGCAGTCCATGGGGTCGGTGAGAGTTGGACACGACTCAGTGACTTCACTTTCACTTTTCACTTTCATGCATTGGAGAAGGAAATGGCAACCCACTCCAGTGTTCTTGCCTGGAGAATCCCAGGGACTCGAAGCCTGGTGGGCTGCCGTCTATGGGGTCACACAGAGTCAGACACGACTGAAGCGGCTTAGCAGCAGCAGCAGCAGCATAGGTTACAGTGCTCAGTTGCTTCACTTGTATCCAGCTCTTTGCAACTCCATGGACTGTAGCCCACCAGGCTCCTCTGTCCCTGGGATTCTCCAGGCAAGAATACTGGAGTGGGTTGCCGTGCCCTCCTCCAGGGGATCAAACCGGGGTCTCCTGCATTGCAGGTGGATTCTTCACTGCTGACCCACTGGAGAAGCCCATATGTTACCACTCTTCTGCTAATATACATATGATTTAAACAGTGCCATGACAGTCTTGGTTAGATCATACAGGGTCAAAGGACAAACTAATGATGTAAGCCTTGACGTCTGCTCCAAAACAAGGAAGATTTTCTCACTTGTCTTTTGGTTAGAAAAGTGCAGCCTTTCGTTCTGGGGCTGTACTCCCTGCCTTTATCTTCCATAACTGTCCTATGATAATAAGCCTTCTCTTTGCCTATTACTTTGCCTCAGGCCAAGTTCTTCCCACAACTAGACAAAAGAACCTTCAGTAAATCCTGACATCAGGTGAGTGGTTTCAATTAAAAGACAGTAGGTTCAAGTCCCCTCCTAAGTCAGGGATCGTGGGTTCAAGTCCCAGTCTGAGTTTTGGCTGAGTTTAATCCCATCTAAGAAGCAGTATGGTTTCCCTGAAAGGAACATAAACATCAATTCAAGTTGTGATTTAGCGACCCCCCAAATTATCCCAAGTTGTACATTTTAAAATTGACTGTTTTACACAGAAATAATTCTGCTGGCAAATAGCAGATGCTTCTGATCCCTTACCTGTGAAATGAGGTCCTCTTTTCCAGTGAGTATGTTCTTCCATTTGGACTACAAAAACAACAGGGGTATACTATTTTTCTGGCACACAATAGGCACTGACTTTAGGGTCAGAAAGGCATGGTACACCTTACTAGGTCATACTTGGGTGAGTTTCCTTAAGCCAGCTAAGCTTCTATTTATTATTAAATCAAATATGAAAGTCCTGCCATATAGTTGGCAGCACAGAAAGGAAAATGGACAGTATAGATATTATTTTTTTTCTCTATTTCATTGGCATTTATTCATTTCTTTAACTTCATTTTATGTTGTTGTTCGGTGGCTAGGTTGTGTCCAACTCTTTGCAGCCCTATGGACTGTAGCACGCCAGGCTTCCCTGTCCTTCACCATCACCCTGAGTTTACTCAAACCATTGAGCCAGTGATGTAACCCAACCGTCTCATCCTCTGTCGTCCCCTTCTCCTCCTGCCTTCAATCTTTCCCAGCATCAGGATCTTCCAATGATTCGGCGTTTCAAATCCGGTGGCCAAAATATTTGAGCTTCAGCTTCGGCATCAGTCCTTTCAATGAATATTCAGGGTTGATTTCCTTTAGGATTGACTGGTTTGATCTCCATACTGTCTCAGGGACTCTCAAGAGTCTTCTCTAACACCACACTTCAAAAGCATCAATTCTTCCATGCTCAGCCTTCTTTATGGTCCAACTCTAACATCCATACATGACTACTGGAAAAGCCATAGATTTGACTATAAAAAGTTTTAAACATACACTAAAGTGAACAAATTAGTATAATGAAACACTATCCATCTCTTTATATACTTTTTTTGGGGAGAGAGACTGAAGCATGTCAAAGAATATGCCAGACCCTTTCACCTAGCAATAAGGGGCTGAGGACAATGGAGTCTTCAGGGTAACATCTGGTCCCCAAGTGAGAGACGGTTCTGTCACTAGTATTGGCCTGCACATCCAATAAGAAAATGCACAAAGTACCGCAGGGCACAAGGTACCATGAAAGGTAGAAAACAAAACCACAAAGTCCACTGTCACCTGATGTTTCCTTGGAATATCCTCACTCTTGAGCACTATGCTGAAGGTTCTGCCAAAGCCAGAATTTAACATGAAATACTTTTAGAAAAAAAAAATTTTAAATAGTAATCCACTAAAAAAAAACCCCTGTATTTCCCAATTGGGACTAAAAGTAATTTTTAAAAAGCATTTATCAAGTGCTTTACAGAGTCTTATCCTCTAGGAATTTATAATTTAAGATTGTTTTTAGAAAGAAAAATGTGGACAAGTAGAAGTTTTGTTAGAAATAGTCAAGCAAGATAGAAAATGATGGAGGTGAATGTATCTATGTGAGGAGATTGGAACCTGGATAGGATGGAAGGAGAAAAGAGAGTGGGCATATAGTCAGGAGAAGACTGGAAAATAAGTGACCTAGATATTCCACATGCAGACTCCCTGGGGGATGGAGACCATGCTGATGGACAACAATTCCATGTCTAAAGAAGCCCAGGAATTCTGGTTATTTTAGCTCCTCTTATGTGGAAAGTGGTCATGTGCCCAACAAGTTGCAGATCGTGGGAAGGCAGAGAGGGAGACTCGGGGATGGGAGCGGGGAGGGGAAAGAGGTGTCTAAATCAATCTGGGAAGAAGGGAGGATCAAGTCAGCCAACTAACCTTGATATAAAAGGATACTTCTCTCTGAGTGAGGACTTCTCTCAGATGGCACAGCGTCTGCCTGCAATGAGGGTATCCCAGGTTTGATCCCTGGGTTGGGAAGAGCCTCTAGAGAAGGAAATAGCAACCCCCTCCAGTACCCTTGCCTGGAAAATCCCATGGATGGAGGAGCCTGGTAGGCTGCAGTCCATAGGATCGCAAAAAGTTGGACATGACTGAGTGACTTCACTTTACTTTTCTCTCTGCGTGAAGGGGAAGAGGAGAAAGGGAGGGTGAAGGGTGGAGATGGGGGAGGCTGGAGAGAACTTGAGAAGACCTCCATCGTGTAAGTAAGAGAGAAGACCAGAGCATCCGGGAGTTATGAATCAAGGGAGCAAGGGATGGCATTGGGGGGAATATGTGGGGAAGACATCTGTGTCTAACACCTACAAACCTGTTCAGGTGTTCCCTTCCAAGATAGAACAAAACAAATGATAAGCCTCCCCCGACCCCTACTATCCCCTGAGAGCTAGCCCCGCCATCTTTCCTCATCCACGAACTTCTCATGAGCAAAGTTGGCCCAGGCACTTCCAGACACCAGCAATCTGACACCAACACTCACCATTCCTTTAAAGCTGCACCTTTTGCATGCTGGCTCAATAAAGGGCTGCTCTCTAAGTCTTCTTCCTGAAGTGCTCTCCTTGGCACCCACAAGGTATCAGGTTCAGGTAGTTGAGGTCTGTCTTCCTTTAATCATGCCCTCTCTTCGTTTTTGGCCAGTTCTTTTCTCTCTCCCCTTTTTTTTTTTTTTTTTTTAAATTTTCCGTCCAGTAATTTCTTTAGCAACATCTATTATTAATTTCTATTTGGAATTGGATTAGATATGTAAATATACCCATGCCTTGCAGTGCATCAGGACGACAAGACAAAGCAAAGATGTGGTTTTCAGTGAAGTCCACTGTACAAGTTTCCTGTGAATGATGGCCTTGTTACCAAGTTAGCTATGCAAAGCAATTGCTTTGAGTTACACTGAACTGTCATATTGTATCATAGTTGTTCTCTAAGGCAGTGTCTGTCTTTGGATTGACTTTTTCTTTTGTTCTCTATCCCTTGGCTTCAACGACTATCTCTCTGGGTGAGGGCCCTATTTGTTGCCCCATTTCCGTGATGTAGCCAATACATGTAGCTATTTAAATCAAGTATATTAAATAAAGTTTAAATTTCTGTTCTTCAGCCATCTTAGCCATATTTCAAATACTGAAAAGCCCCCTGTGGCTAGTGGCTACCATATAGGACAGAATAGACATAAAACATTTCCTTCTTCATAAGAAGCTCTTTGGGACACACCACAGGTCTAGACCTTATCTCTCCCCTGAACCTGTCAGTATTCTAACTGACATCTTTCCTGGAATCACATCTGCTGTTGCTGCTGCTGCTGCTGCTAAGTCGCTTCAGACGTGTCTGACTCTGTGCGACCCCATAGAAGCCCACCAGGCTCCCCCGTCCCTGGGATTCTCCAGGCAAGAACACTGGAGTGAGTTGCCATTTCCTTCTCCAATCACACATCTATTATGCCCCAAATCTTACTCCATTCAATGCATTTTTCTCACTACAGTGATCTATATAAACTCTGATTTCACTGAAAAACAGAACATACTCCAAATAATTGAGAAATATTTACATAGGTGAGTTGGATATTAAGATGTAGTTTGTTTACAAATGAGGTCAGTTTCACTGAAAAAAATAGGCTATACTCATTTATAGGAGAATTCTGTGTCTTTCACATACTACTCTTGTATAGTATTTCCCAATGTCCTGAGTGTCATAAATAATAAAAGATTTATTTTACAGGGCATTTTCTTCATTAATTTTTTTTTTTACATTTCTCATAAAATCACCCTTCTCCCCTATAGCATCAATGAGTATCTTATTCTCACTGCAGAGAAGGCAAATTTCTGATTCTAACAGGAGCACTAAAAATATTCTGCCTAACAGTGAAAATCAGTGGCCAAAGCTCTTTGTCNGCTATACTCATTTATAGGAGAATTCTGTGTCTTTCACATACTACTCTTGTATAGTATTTCCCAATGTCCTGAGTGTCATAAATAATAAAAGATTTATTTTACAGGGCATTGTCTTCATTAATTTTTTTTTTACATTTCTCATAAAACACCCTTCTCCCCTATAGCATCAATGAGTATCTTATTCTCACTGCAGAGAAGGAAAATTTCTGATTCTAACAGGAGCACTAAAAATATTCCGCCTAACAGTGAAAATCAGTGGCCAAAGCTCTTTGCCAAAATACTAACAATACTACTGGATACATGAGATTCTGAACCATCACATTCAACAAAGATCAGACCTGGTCCTGATTTTAATCAGAGAGCAACCTGTCTCTTTGCTGCCTCCTAAACTTAGCAAAGACATACCATTCTCAGCATGCTGACCATTTTGGTGGTGTGAGATTTCACTGGGCAGCCTTTCTCAGAGTGACCTTGGCCCCAGATTCTAAAGATGGAGCATATTAAGGACAGGTGAGTCATCAATTTCAAAAGCTAGCAGAGGAACCCAAAAACCTCATTCTTCAGAAGCACAGAGATTCTATGGGAAGTCCTACCATGTAACAAACGGAACTCAGGAAAAGAAAAGCCATCCCTAAAGAGAGAAATGATAAGCAGCACTCTTGTAGGAGAAGCCTGTCATGCTTGGGTGCTCTCGGTAACTCCATCTGAACTGGCTATTAGCATCCCCAGTGGAGTTATGGCATCTCTTGTTAAAGATGACAGAAAGGCAGAATCATAGTATTGTAGTAGGAATATCATAAACATTTGGGATCATTACTATTAAATCAGTAACCCTGTGTATCCTAAGAATGTACTCTTTATATAGTTCAAAGTCTTTTGCAGACATGAAAAAAATAATCTTATGACTGTCTCATAGGGCATACAAATATTAGGATCTTCTGAGAATGATCATTAGTTAACAGTAGATAAACAATGATGTCCAGCCCTTTTCTAGGTGCCATGAGGCTCAGAAAAGAAGCAGAAGACACAACCCCTTCTCTCAAGCTGTTTCAGGCAACAGATATAAGTAAGTACATAAAACACGTGGGAAATATGTATGTGATGGGAACTAAAATAAATTTGTGTAAGGTTGGGGGAGAGATGGATAGGTGGAGCACAGAGGATTTTTAGAGCAGAGAAAATATTCTGTAAGGTGCTAATAACGGTAGATATGTAATATCATGCATACTAAGTCATTTCTATTGTGTTTGACTCTTTGTGACCCCATGGACTATAGACTGCCAGGCTCCTCTGTCCATAGGATTCTCCAGGCAAAGATACTGGAGTGGGTTGCCGTGCCCTCCTCCAGGGGATCTTCCCAACCCAGGGACCAAACCCACATCTCTATATCTCCTGCATTGGCAGGAAGGTTCTTTACCACTAGCATCAGCTGGGATGCCCACACATCATCATACATTTTCCAAACCAATGAACACACCAAGAGTGAGCCCTAAGGTAAACTACAGGCCTTGGGTGGTTATGATGTGTCCATGTAGGTTTATCAAGTGTAACATGTCCAATCGTACTGGAGGATGTTGATAATTTGGGAGGACATGCATGTGAGGTGGGGCAGAGGGCATATATGAAAATCACTGTACCTTCCTCTCAATTTTACTGTGATCCCAAAACTGCTATGAAAAATTAAATCTTTAATTAAAAAAGGAAAAACAGAAATATTGACTAGTACATGAAGGAAGTGTAGGATAGAACAAGGACAAATACATGTCCTCAGCTTTCCTAAAGATCTTCAGTCTCTGTTCTGTAAGTGGTCTTAAGTGGAGAAATATAGAGAAGCCAGGGGAAAAACACTGGGGTGGTAATAGTATTTGAGAGTGTACATGTGAGTGTCTAGGTCAGGGCTGGGGGACAATTGGAGACTGCCTGGTTTGATAGGCAGGGTCAAGTTAAGGAACATGAAAGATAAGCTTTCATGGTTAAGGGGGAGCCTGTTAATAAATAGATTTTTACAGACCAGTCTGATCAATTTAGATTTCAATCTGATAGGGTCTGGAGATCTCTTGTAAATTCCTAAGCACCTGTATGACATGATCAGAGAAGCACTTTACAGAAAATAGTCTGGCAGCAATTATCTGCTCACCTTCTGCTCCCCAACCCTCATACTTACTAAACGATACAGACTAGCTCTCCACTCCAAATCCCACCATCATCCTAGGANAAATTCCTAAGCACCTGTATGACATGATCAGAGAAGCACTTTACAGAAAATAGTCTGGCAGCAATTATCTGCTCACCTTCTGCTCCCCAACCCTCATACTTACTAAACGATACAGACTAGCTCTCCACTCCAAATCCCACCATCATCCTAGGAAGTTTCAACACTCATGACTTTAGACAATATGCTAACTTTACCATTCCTTGACCTCATTCATTCCAATTGCCTTCACTTCCACTCCCAGGACCACACCCAAGACTGTACATTAGTAAAACCCACACCACCCAGAAAATGTAAGTGTGAATAGCCCAGCTTCGTCTTTCCAGCCCTCTCTGGCCCATCTTCCCATGGACATGCTTCCTCTTTCCAATGTCACTTTCTTGCTGGATGCTGTCTCGCCAACACACGCCACTTCCTTTCACTTCTGTGTCTCCACTGCATCTACTGGGACGACTTCAACCCCAGATCCAGAGCTATAAGCTATAGCGCCCCCGTACTCTCGGGCATCTAGTCCACTGCACACACCCGGTCCTTCTGCTGGCTGAGTCCTCAACTCCAGTCATCAGTGTTCCTGTTTGTCCATAATCTCCTTCTAACATTCCCCTGGGTAGCAATGCAGCTGTGCATCATTACCCTTAAGACCATGGCTTGGCCCCGGTCTCGTTGCTTTCAGTAGCATACCACTTTGTCTTTTCTTTGCTGTGAACACTGAGGCTTTGGGCATATCTCCCTCAGCTGTCCACCCTTCCTCTACAGAGGGTGTATTTATCCCCACCCATTCTTCCTTCTCTCTGTCACAGAAGAGGAAGTCTCACCCTACTTTTCAAGGGCAAACCCCAAGGTCAGCCTCCAAGCCACACTTTTAATTTCCTCCCTCCTGCCTCCTTTAAGACTTTGGTTCATCAAAAATCCTTGCTGTTTGCTGTATCTTTGACCCTGTTCCTTCTTGGTCCCATAACCCTTTAACCCATAAAACACAGTAAAGTCTGTTTCATCATTCAAAATACTCCCTTCACTTGAGTTTCCTTCTAGCTGCCATTCTATCTTTCTCCTCCTTCATTACCTAAGGTTTTCCAAATAATATCTACATTGGCTGACTGTAGCCACCGCAACAGCCCAGAAAGTGGGAAGTACACAGACAGCGGGGCTTCCCAGGTGGCACTAGTGGTAAAGAACCCGCCTGCCAATGCAGGAGACGCAAGAGGCATGGGTTCCGATCCTTGGGTCGGGAAGATCCCCTGGGGGAGGGCATGGCAACCCACTCCAGTATTCTTGCCTAGAGAATCCCATGGACAGAGGAGCCCGGCAGCCTACAGTCGGACACGACTGAAGCGACTTGGCACACATGCACACACGCACACAGACAGGAAGTAAGCCACAGCTCAGAGTCAGTGCTACTAAGGTCAAGTACCAAACATTTCCCTGCAGGACTTCCCATTCAAGTCACACTGTTTCAGTATTTACTTTTTCATACTCCCATGTTTCACTTAAAGCCCAGAAGTAGAGCAAAGCAACACGGTGATTTCAAAGCAGGAGGTCAACAAATGTACTAACGGCACACTCTGTGCCAGACAAATGATTTACTACAGTGAGAAAGAGAAGGGAAATTTGGCTTATTTGGCTGGGTCCACGAAAAAGATCTGATTAACTCTTCAAGACAGGAAAAAAAAAAAAAACTCACGGATTTTCATTAGAATATGTTACTCTATTGCTTTAACTTCCCTTCACTTCTCAAACCATTGACAATGGACTTATACTCAGTGAAACGTCTCCGGCAAATGTTCCCAATGACCTCCAGACCCACAAACCCAACAAACACCTTTCAATCACATCCAGCTGAAATTCTCTGTTGATTTGATGACACAATTTCTCTCCTTTTCTTGACTATCTTGACTCCTTTGGCTTCTGCATCCTCCACTCCTGTGGGATCCTCACACCTCCTGACTTGTTTTTCAGACGCCTTATTTGTGGTCTCCAAATAGAGCTGTAGTTTTACCTCCACCAAATACTTCTCCACAGGAGGGAGACCATTCACAGTGAACATGGCCCATCCTTGTCCACCTGCTGTCTGTTTGATTCTGCCAAGTTAGTTCCTGCGTTCCTCTGTGCCTGTCCAAGACCTACAATTCTTGGAGATCTAATTCTTCAGTGAAGCTTTTCTTAACTCATCTCCTGGGATTTTCACAATCTTTCCCTTGTTTGTACTCCCCAATATGCTTTGCAGCAGGGGAAGAGATAGTTAGATCATACTACCAACTCAATGGACATGAATCTGAGCAAACTCCAGGAGACGGTGAAAGACAGGGAAGCCTGGTGTGCTGCCTTCCATAAGGTTGCAAAGAGTCAGGAATGACTTAGTGACTGAACAACGACAACAGCAATTTGCATTGCAGCTACCCTAAAAAATATTTATTCCTATTCATTCTCACCTGACCTACCAAATAATCAGTTCTTTCCTCAGGACTGCCAGGAGGAAAAATCATGCCAAAACCCTGCTTGACACATAGCAGGAGCTCATCAAATTTTAGCTATGAGTATTATTATTACTCACTTTTGCATTTCTCAGGCTTCCAGTAGTGCAATGTTTCTTAAATATTGCAAGATCAATCAATTTTAAATTAGTTAATTAAAGCCCTAAGAATGAATGGCTTCCCTGATGGCTCAAACGGTAAAGCATCTGCCTTCAATTTGGGAGACCTGGGTTTGATCCCTGGGTCAGGAAGATCCCCTGGAGAAGAAAATGGCAACCCACTCCAGTACTCTTGCCTGGAAAATCCCATGAATGAAGGAGCCTGGCAGGCTACAGTCCCTGGGGTCGCAAAGAGTTGGACATGACTGAGTGACTTCACTTTCACTAAGAATTAATCAACTCTGTTGGTGAGAAAAAGAGAGTGGACAGAGGTAGTAGTAGGCAATAGGTACCTATTGTAGGTATTAGAGAGGTTAAAAAAGAGAGAGTAAACAGTAAAGAAAATGGCTGGAACCCCCAAAGGAGAGAATAGAGGAAACTTCTAACAATCCACAAGCATATTATCTATTTCACAAATTGCCTTAGAAATACAACAACTGCTTCTGCCAGGCATGTAAATGAAGGAAGATTTCTCAGTGTGTGGTGATTGCCTGTGACTCAGCCTGGCGAACACCAAAGCCCAGGGGAATGGTGGTGATAGGGATAGAATATGGTATTGATGCTTTTGAGCTGTGGTGCTGGAGAAGACTCTTGAGAGTCCCTTGAACTTTAAGGTGATCCAAACAGTCAATCCTAAAGGAATTCAGTCCTGAATGTTCATTGGAAGGAATGACATTGAAGCTGAAGCTCCAATACTTAGCCATCTGATATAAAGAGCCGACTCGTTGAAAAAGACCTTGATGCTGGGAAAGACTGAAAAGGGGCAACAGATGATGAGATGGTTAGATGGCATCACCCATTCAATGGACATGAGTTTGATCAAGCTCCAGGAGTTGGTGAAGGACAGGGAGGCCTGGCATGCTGCAGTCCATGGGGTCATAAAGAATCAGACAGGACTGAGCAACTGAACAACAATGGTAGTTATTACACGGGTAGCTACAGAAGTCCCAGGAGGGGACTACGGATAGAGAAGGAAACCTAGGAAACTTGGAAGACCACTAGAANCAGGAGTTGGTGAAGGACAGGGAGGCCTGGCATGCTGCAGTCCATGGGGTCATAAAGAATCAGACAGGACTGAGCAACTGAACAACAATGGTAGTTATTACACGGGTAGCTACAGAAGTCCCAGGAGGGGACTACGGATAGAGAAAGAAACCTAGGAAACTTGGAAGACCACTAGAAGTTAATGATCACTCAAGAAAACTGTTGGAATGTCATGGAATGAAACAGGTTTGCTTAACTATAAAGCTAAAAATAAAAGTATGAGATATGCCCCAGGCCATTAGATGGAAGAAAAATGTCACCACCCTTCTACTGATTTGAATACAAATGATACCACTTAATGGCAGAAGTGAAGAAGAACTAAACAGCCTCATAATGAGGGGGAAGGAAGAGAATGAAAAAAACAGCTTAAAACTCAATGTTAAAAAAAATGAGATTATGTCATCCAGTGTATTTGCCGTCAAGAGATGGTGAATAGAAAGGGAAAATGAGGAAGTGGTGACAAGTTTCCTTCCTTGGGCTCTAAAATCACTGCAGATGGTGATTGTAGCCATATTAGAAGACAAATGCTTCTTGGCAGGAAAGCTATGATAAACCTAGACAGTGCACTAAAAAGTAAAGACATCACTTTGCCGACAAAGGCCTGTATAGTCAAGGGTATGGCCTTTCCAGCTGTCATGTACGGACCATAAAGAAGGCAGAATGCTGAAGAATTGATGTTTTCAAACTGTGGTGTTGGAGAAGACTCTTGAGAGTCCCTTCAACAGCAAGGAGATCAAACCAGTCAATCTTAAAGGAAATTAACCCTGAGTACTCATTGGAAGGACTGAGCCTGAAGCTGAAGCTCCAATACTTTGACCACCCGATGTGAACAGTCAACTCATTGGAGAAGATCTCGATGCTGGAAAAGATGGAAAGCAGAAAGAGAAGAGGACAACAGAGAATGAGATGGTTGGATGGCATCACCGACTCAACGGATATGAACTTGGGCAAACTTGGGAGATGGTGAGAGCCAGNGGGGAAATTAATCAGGATGCCCAAAGAATGGCCTGGGAGTACTATTTCATTATTTTCAGTTTAGTCTGGGAAATATGTAACCAGTTTTTCACCCAGAGAGTAAAAATGTTTCAATTTATTAGAAAGTACATGTTACTGGAAGCATTCGAGAACAGAAGTGTAATCATGGAAACTATTCCGGCTGCTTCTATGCAGGCAATGCCGTCTGACATTGTGCTGAAATGACAAGCTTGCATTTGCTAAGGTGTGGCTTGAAAAGTCTGGAAAGCTGTCCCTGTTGACGACCAGGGGCATGACATCACCAGTTCCAGACAAGACTCCTTAAAATGCAAAAATCCCTGCGAGGGGCAACTCCATTTCTAATGTACACCTTTAGGGTGAACTTCATGAGTTCCCTGGACACCTCTTTACTGGCAAAAAGCAAGAAAACACACAGCAACAACAAAAAGGAAAACCCAGTAAGTTTGCAAATTTTGCAGAAAGCCAGCACTAACAATAAAGGTCATCCTGTCTATAAGGTTGATTCCACAGATACCCACAGATTACATACAACAGATTCCAAAGGCCACGGAGCACTGATACCAGAAAACACAGAAAATTGTCTGTAGCGTTCAGAATCCTGGCTGCAGAGATGAAGAGAATGAGAGAGATCACAGAGAAGTCTGAGAAAGAGAAAACTGGCATGAAGCTTATGAGTGAAACTGCATCTCCTCCTTTGCCTGCAAGTCACTTCCAAGGTACATCTTCTACAGGCAGAGGGTGAAGTCGCTTTAGTCGTGTCCAGCTCTTGGCGACCCCACAGACTGTAGCCCGCCAGGCTCCTCTGTCCACGGGATTCTCCAGGCAAGAACACTGGAGTGGGTTTCCATGCCTTCTCCAGGGGATCTTCCTGACCCAGGCATCAAACCTGCACCTCTTAGTGAGTCTCCTTGAAAGAAATCCTGGAAACTGAAGGATAAATACGAAGGCCCTGGATACCCCACTTGCACGTCCCCTGATTAGAAAAGCATATTAAAGGAGGGACACTGGACTGAGAGAAAGGGAAGCTACGTTTGGAGTAAATGTTAATGAAATTGCTGTGCGACCTTGGGCAAGTCACCTAACTCATCTGAGTGTCAGTTTCACATTTGTAACATAAAGGAGGTGGGTAGACACCTCAGAGCTGCTTGTCAGCCCTGATACTTTACAGAGTCTTGGACCACCACCTGCGGAGGAAGGTGTTTGAGTCATTTCACAGCTGCTCCATAAAGGGGGGGGTGGGTGATAGGTAGCCTTTGAAGCTCTGGGAGACAACTCGCTAAAAACTCATAAAATACTCATCAAGCTGCGGAGCACACAGGCCTGAGCTGTGCCTGTAAACTCTCTGCCTCTCTTCTCAGCATCAGATCTTTTTTCAGATAGACCTTTTTTTCCGCCTTGTCTCTAGTGTGGCAAACCTGGTACGTAGCTGTCACATTTCTACCAGCCTACTCACATTTGCTGATGCCGACTGCCTCCCGCTCTCAGCTACGGCACACACTCACCCTCCTGTGACAGGAGCTCTAAATAAAGGAACACTCTCATTTCTAACACGTCTAATATTGTGAAATGTACATTTGCAAGTGCAGGTACTTATGTTTGCATGTGCGTGCATAGAAATGCACAGGGGGATGGATTACTTGCTTTGCAGATGAATTCACCATGGCATTCCTTACAACATCAAGTTCTTCATTTCTCTTTTCCTCCACTGCCTCTCCTACAAATATCTTACACTCTTTCCTCATTTATTGCTGCTCAGGAATACATCTTGCGTAAGGTAAGGTACCCTGTATTCACAAAGGTTAAGGGAAAGCAAAATGCATTTCTTGGTAGCCTTCTGACTAATTTCTTTGTCCTAGGTGTGTGGACTTTTATTTTGCATACCTAGGCTCTAGAACTCTATCTGGCAATACCACCAACATAAAAGCCACATGAATCTTAAATACAGTCCACAGTCTACCATGATATAACAGCCTCCTACAGAAATTACTAGAGTCTAGAAAAACCATAAGCTTCACATAAGCCACCAGGTCTGGAAGAAATAAACTGATGGCATTCCTTTGTAATGATTTCTTAGATTACTGTTGTACCTCCCACTCAGGTCAATAGCTGTATTCTGGGGGAAGCTTAAAAATTTGGACCAATATATTCTGTCTCCTGACACAATAAACATTAATAGGCTGAATAATAACCACATTTCTGGCAGTGGTGAAGCTATTTTTAGTAATGGTGGTGCTCTGGAAAATTTCATCTTTTGCTTTGAAATGCAAAGGTGATTTTTCTCAGCCCATAAATGGTAAGCTCAAGCAGGCTCGATTGTTTTTAATTTGAGTTTTGCATGTTTTCTATTTCTCTCTACCCCAGGGGTTTCCTTATCTGAGGGCACACACAGATGAGAGCAGGAACAGATCAGATCCCCTGGTTTAGGGTAGGTTGCAAATAACATGTCTGATTCTAATGGCACCAAACAAAGGCTTCATCTCATTCAATTGTTAGTGTTCCCCTCGAGGCTTAGGCAAGCTAAGAACCTAACAAAAACAAGAAGGAAAACAGCAACCTCACTCTTAAGTCATCCTCTCCTCAAAAAAAAAAAAAAAACCAGTTATTGTTTTTCCACTTCCAGAAATATAATTTTCCAGGGTTCAGAAACTCAGGAGAATCCCAGCTCCCCTTTGAGTGCTTAAAAACATTCTCTTAATGGGGGACCTGGCAGCCAGAGAAGGCGGGAGGATGGGCAGTGTTAAGTGCCCAGGCTCAAGCATCAGAAGGCCTAAGATGACATCTGGGTAACCCATTAACCCTTCTGGGCCTGTTTCCTCATTATAAATTATAGATAATGACACCCACATTTTTACTGAGATCAAATGAGATAATAGACTTGAAAATGCTTTGTGGAAGGATTAGGTTTTCCCAGCACTATGTTCTGCTTACTTGAGTGCATCTCAACTCCTATGATGCTGTAGAAAATTAAAGCTGAAAGTCACCCTCCAAATGAGAAAAGTGTAAGACTGCTTTAAATGAAGTTTCCTTTTCTTTCTCTCTCCCTCTCTTCTTCCCTCCGTCTCTTCATCTCTCTTTTACCCCACCTCCTGGAAAAAAGCAAAAGTAACAATTGATCTTAGCTCTGCTAAGAGTCAGGACTTTGGACTTCCCTGGTGGTCTAGTGGTTAAGAATCCACTTGCCAGTGCAAGGGACACAGATTCAATTCCTGGTCCAGGAAGATTCCACATGCCTCCGAACAACTAAGCCGGTATGCCACAACTTCTGAAACCTGCTCCCCTAGAGCCCTCGAGCCACTGATGAGGAGCCCACCCACCGGAACTGGAGATACAACTAGAGAAAAGCCTGCACTCAGCAACAGAGACCCAGAGCAGCCATAAATAAATAAAAATAACTTAAAAAATCAAGAATCATGCCTTTTCCTCAGTTTGCAATCATAGCCAGTGGCCCTAAATTAGATAACCTCATTGATTACCTACTACCACCAAGTGCTATTAATCTATTACCAAAAACACGTCCTGTAATTAGGGAGCTTAGGGTGGTTGTGTACACACTGCTGTATTTAAAATGAATAACTGATAAGGACCTACTGTATAGCACATGGAACTTTGCTCAATGTTGCGTAGCAGCCTGGATGAGAGAGGAGTCTGGGGGAGAATGGACACATTCTGTACGTATGGCTGAGTCCCTTCACTGTTCACCTGAAAGCATCACAGCATTGTTACTCAGCTATACCCCCATACAAATTCAAAAGCTCAAAAAAAGAGAGAAAAGTGTCATGAAAAAGTTTTCTGCTTCTAGAGAAGCTTGACATGGAAATCAGCTCTATCCATTTATCCGTTCATTCAGCCAGAATGTATTCAGCGAGACTTGCGCCAGGCACTAGGGGGTTAGGAATGAATAAGCAAAACATTCACTTTTCCTCGAAGTTCACAGTCCAGGGAGGGAGACAGGTTCACGGTCTCTTACTTTATAGCTTCAAACTAAAGACACGACAACTGGGAAGATTTGACTCTACCTGAAGCTCCCCTTCCATTATACTGAGTAGCTGGATGAGATCTTCCTTGGACAACTCCAAGGATTTCTTACTTTTCCGTTCACTTTCTCCAGATGGCTTTAGGTGTCGTTTGACAGTTCCTGAAGCCGTGACACCCTCCTCCTTTCCGTTGGATTTGCTCTTCTTTTTCGTGTCTTCTGAGAGACTTTTATCAGCAGCATTGCTGACGGTGGAGGCCTTGGGGCAGGAGACATGCCCGTTGGATGAACTTTCACCGCTCTGGTTTCGGGATCGCATTCCCACCTACAGCACGTGAGAAAAGAGAAGATAGATGCCTTTACTACCACTGACGTGATTTTTGCCTAACTGCTTAGAAGTGAATAGCGGCTTTACAAGAAAGAAAAGAAAGAAGAACCGGGAGATCAATCCCGAGTCAGTCTCCTTATAGCTTTAATGATCGCATCATTAGAAACCTTAGGAAAATATTTTGACCCATCTTCAGGGGAAAATGAAAATGTGATTCTAACGTCACAAACATCCGAAGCAGAGTAATAGGGATCAGCATCAAGCAGTGCTAATTCATGCTGATGGTATGTATCTTTGATAGGGTGGGCTAACAATGGCACTTTACCTGTGTGGTCTCCCTTCCCCAAAACATGACCCAAGGCTAATAATCAGAAAAACATCAGACCGTCCCAACTGAGAAACACTCTTCAAAATGCCTGACCTGCGATCTTTAAAACTATTCAGGTCATGGAAAACAAGGAAAATCGGGATAATTGTCACCGCCAAGAGGAAGCTAAGGACACATGACAACTAAATGATGTAATGTGGCATCTGGATGGGATCCTGAAACGGAAAAAAGACATCAGGGGAAAATCGAGGAAATATGAATAAAACATGGACTTTAGTCAATAGGAATGCATCACTATTTGTTCATTAATTATAACAAATGTACCATACTAACATGAGGTTTTAATTAGAGAGGAAACTGAGTATGGGGTTTATGGGATCCCCCAGTATTACCTTTGCAAGAATTCTGTGAACCTCAAGTTTTTGTAACATAAAAAGTTTACTTTTTTAAGTGATTCTAAATTATCTATCAGAAAATGCAAACTTCAAGCCCTGCCAAGAACAAGTCAGAAGTCACAGTGTGCAGAACAATCCACATGGAGTCGGGGGAGGGGACTTGAAGTGAAGAGAGAAAAAGGGAAATGCCAAGGGAAGAGGGCGGGGCGTTTTTAGTGATATGGGATTCTATTTTTCCATGAACTCTTTTTCAAAATTGGGTGTTGCTGTTGTTCTTTTTAAATGTCAGTCATTTTACAGTAATAAAAGTACAAAGAATTGGGAGGAAAAGAACCAACTTCAAAATCAAGATTTTTTAAAATATGTTGAGGTAAAATAAAGAAAAAAAACAAAACAACAATTAATTTGTCCATGGGGAACTCACTTGAGTCATTCTATTTTGAATGTTTATTCAATCTCTAAGCAAAAGAACTTGATTAACAGATACATTACAAACAAACACACTGAGCTCAAAGGCAGAGCCTCTAATCTAAGTTCAGGGAAGATCCCTCTGATATCCTGGGGGCTGTACTACAAAATTTGCCTAAATCCTTAAATATAGGAGCTTAGTGCATGGGTTTATTTAAGAGTCACAGTATAAACATTTCTTCCCTTGAACAGCTCAGCAGCAAGGTTTTCATTACCCATTCCAGATAAAATACAGAGACTTCTTTTCTGGAAGTAAATTTCCTTTATGAACCCAACCATAGTTAAGAAACCAAGAAAAGCTTTTCAAAATGCCAGGCTTATAATAGAAAAATAAACACACAGTGTGATGTTTCCTTTTAGATAGCGAACACTTAATTCTTCTAACAAATCTTGAAATCTACATTCATGCTCCTTTTTTGAACTGAACCCTTACAACAAAATGGACCCTTTTGTGTGTGTGTGTGTGTGTGTGANTTTCTGAATTATCCTACAAGAATATCCTTCTGCCAAGTATTCTGTATTATGGCTTTTTGATGTGAGTACCATTTCCTTTGAACTTTGGTTGTTTTTAGTTCAGCCAAATTGACTGGCTTCTTAAAAGCGCTATTTTTGGACAAATACAAGGGGAAATTAATCAGGATGCCCAAAGAATGGCCTGGGAGTACTATTTCATTATTTTCAGTTTAGTCTGGGAAATATGTAACCAGTTTTTCACCCAGAGAGTAAAAATGTTTCAATTTATTAGAAAGTACATGTTACTGGAAGCATTCGAGAACAGAAGTGTAATCATGGAAACTATTCCGGCTGCTTCTATGCAGGCAATGCCGTCTGACATTGTGCTGAAATGACAAGCTTGCATTTGCTAAGGTGTGGCTTGAAAAGTCTGGAAAGCTGTCCCTGTTGACGACCAGGGGCATGACATCACCAGTTCCAGACAAGACTCCTTAAAATGCAAAAATCCCTGCGAGGGGCAACTCCATTTCTAATGTACACCTTTAGGGTGAACTTCATGAGTTCCCTGGACACCTCTTTACTGGCAAAAAGCAAGAAAACACACAGCAACAACAAAAAGGAAAACCCAGTAAGTTTGCAAATTTTGCAGAAAGCCAGCACTAACAATAAAGGTCATCCTGTCTATAAGGTTGATTCCACAGATACCCACAGATTACATACAACAGATTCCAAAGGCCACGGAGCACTGATACCAGAAAACACAGAAAATTGTCTGTAGCATTCAGAATCCTGGATGCAGAGATGAAGAGAATGAGAGAGATCACAGAGAAGTCTGAGAAAGAGAAAACTGGCATGAAGCTTATGAGTGAAACCCCATCTCCTCCTTTGCCTGCAAGTCACTTCCAAGGTACATCTTCTACAGGCAGAGGGCGAAGTCGCTTTAGTCGTGTCCAGCTCTTGGCGACCCCATAGACTGTAGCCCGACAGGCTCCTCTGTCCACGGGATTCTCCAGGCAAGAACACTGGAGTGGGTTTCCATGCCTTCTCCAGGGGATCTTCCTGACCCAGGCATCAAACCTGCGCCTCTTAGTGAGTCTCCTTGAAAGAAATCCTGGAGACTGAAGGATAAATACGAAGGCCCTGGATACCCCACTTGCACGTCCCCTGATTAGAAAAGCATATTAAAGGAGGGACACTGGACTGAGAGAAAGGGAAGCTAGGTTTGGAGTAAATGTTAATGAAATTGCTGTGCGACCTTGGGCAAGTCACCTAACTCATCTGAGTGTCAGTTTCACATTTGTTACATAAAGGAGGTGGGTAGACCCCTCAGAGCTGCTTGTCAGCCCTGATACTTTACAGAGTCTTGGACCACCACCTGCAGAGGAAGGTGTTTGAGTCATTTGACAGCTGCTCCATAAAGGGGGGGTGGGTGATAGGTAGCCTTTGAAGCTCTGGGAGACAACTCGCTAAAAGCTCATAAAATACTCATCAAGCTGCGGAGCACACAGGCCTGAGCTGTGCCTGTAAACTCTCTGTCTCTCTTCTCAGCACCAGATCTTTTTTCAGATAGACCTTTTTTTCCCCCTTGTCTCTAGTGTGGCAAACCTGGTACGTAGCTGTCACATTTCCACCAGCCTACTCACATTTGCTGATGCCGACTGCCTCCCGCTCTCAGCTACGGCACACACTCACCCTCCTGTGACAGGAGCTCTAAATAAAGGAACACTCTCATTTCTAACACGTCTAATATTGTGAAATGTACATTTGCAAGTGCAGGTACTTATGTTTGCATGTGCGTGCATAGAAATGCACAGGGGGATGGATTACTTGCTTTGCAGATGAATTCACCATGGCATTCCTTACAACATCAAGTTCTTCATTTCTCTTTTCCTCCACTGCCTCTCCTACAAATATCTTACACTCTTTCCTCATTTATTGCTGCTCAGGAATACATCTTGCGTAAGGTAAGGTACCCTGTATTCACAAAGGTTAAGGGAAAGCAAAATGCATTTCTTGGTAGCCTTCTGACTAATTTCTTTGTCCTAGGTGTGTGGACTTTTATTTTGCATACCTAGGCTCTAGAACTCTATCTGGCAATACCACCAACATAAAAGCCACATGAATCTTAAATACAGTCCACAGTCTACCATGATATAACAGCCTCCTACAGAAATTACTAGAGTCTAGAAAAACCATAAGCTTCACATAAGCCACCAGGTCTGGAAGAAATAAACTGATGGCATTCCTTTGTAATGATTTCTTAGATTACTGTTGTACCTCCCACTCAGGTCAATAGCTGTATTCTGGGGGAAGCTTAAAAATTTGGACCAATATATTCTGTCTCCTGACACAATAAACATTAATAGGCTGAATAATAACCACATTTCTGGCAGTGGTGAAGCTATTTTTAGTAATGGTGGTGCTCTGGAAAATTTCATCTTTTGCTTTGAAATGCAAAGGTGATTTTTCTCAGCCCATAAATGGTAAGCTCAAGCAGGCTCGATTGTTTTTAATTTGAATTTTGCATGTTTTCTATTTCTCTCTACCCCAGGGGTTTCCTTATCTGAGGGCACACACAGATGAGAGCAGGAACAGATCAGATCCCCTGGTTTAGGGTAGGTTGCAAATAACATGTCTGATTCTAACGGCACCAAACAAAGGCTTCATCTCATTCAATTGTTAGTGTTCCCCTCGAGGCTTAGGCAAGCTAAGAACCTAACAAAAACAAGAAGGAAAACAGCAACCTCACTCTTAAGTCATCCTCTCCTCAAAAAAAAAAAAAAAAACAAAAAAAACAGTTATTGTTTTTCCACTTCCAGAAATATAATTTTCCAGGGTTCAGAAACTCAGGAGAATCCCAGCTCCCCTTTGAGTGCTTAAAAACATTCTCTTAATGGGGGACCTGGCAGCCAGAGAAGGCGGGAGGATGGGCAGTGTTAAGTGCCCAGGCTCAAGCATCAGAAGGCCTAAGATGACATCTGGGTAACCCATTAACCCTTCTGGGCCTGTTTCCTCATTATAAATTATAGATAATGACACCCACATTTTTACTGAGATCAAATGAGATAATAGACTTGAAAATGCTTTGTGGAAGGATTAGGTTTTCCCAGCACTATGTTCTGCTTACTTGAGTGCATCTCAACTCCTATGATGCTGTAGAAAATTAAAGCTGAAAGTCACCCTCCAAATGAGAAAAGTGTAAGACTGCTTTAAATGAAGTTTCCTTTTCTTTCTCTCTCCCTCTCTTCTTCCCTCCGTCTCTTCATCTCTCTTTTACCCCACCTCCTGGAAAAAAGCAAAAGTAACAATTGATCTTAGCTCTGCTAAGAGTCATGACTTTGGACTTCCCTGGTGGTCTAGTGGTTAAGAATCCACTTGCCAGTGCAAGGGACACAGATTCAATTCCTGGTCCAGGAAGATTCCACATGCCTCCGAACAACTAAGCCGGTATGCCACAACTTCTGAAACCTGCTCCCCTAGAGCCCTCGAGCCACTGATGAGGAGCCCACCCACCGGAACTGGAGATACAACTAGAGAAAAGCCTGCACTCAGCAACAGAGACCCAGAGCAGCCATAAATAAATAAAAATAACTTAAAAAATCAAGAATCATGCCTTTTCCTCAGTTTGCAATCATAGCCAGTGGCCCTAAATTAGATAACCTCATTGATTACCTACTACCACCAAGTGCTATTAATCTATTACCAAAAACACGTCCTGTAATTAGGGAGCTTAGGGTGGTTGTGTACACACTGCTGTATTTAAAATGAATAACTGATCAGGACCTACTGTATAGCACATGGAACTTTGCTCAATGTTGCGTAGCAGCCTGGATGAGAGAGGAGTCTGGGGGAGAATGGACACATTCTGTACGTATGGCTGAGTCCCTTCACTGTTCACCTGAAAGCATCACAGCATTGTTACTCAGCTATACCCCCATACAAATTCAAAAGCTCAAAAAAAGAGAGAAAAGTGTCATGAAAAAGTTTTCTGCTTCTAGAGAAGCTTGACATGGAAATCAGCTCTATCCATTTATCCGTTCATTCAGCCAGAATGTATTCAGCGAGACTTGCGCCAGGCACTAGGGGGTTAGGAATGAATAAGCAAAACATTCACTTTTCCTCGAAGTTCACAGTCCAGGGAGGGAGACAGGTTCACGGTCTCTTACTTTATAGCTTCAAACTAAAGACACGACAACTGGGAAGATTTGACTCTACCTGAAGCTCCCCTTCCATTATACTGAGTAGCTGGATGAGATCTTCCTTGGACAACTCCAAGGATTTCTTACTTTTCCGTTCACTTTCTCCAGATGGCTTTAGGTGTCGTTTGACAGTTCCTGAAGCCGTGACACCCTCCTCCTTTCCGTTGGATTTGCTCTTCTTTTTCGTGTCTTCTGAGAGACTTTTATCAGCAGCATTGCTGACGGTGGAGGCCTTGGGGCAGGAGACATGCCCGTTGGATGAACTTTCACCGCTCTGGTTTCGGGATCGCATTCCCACCTACAGCACGTGAGAAAAGAGAAGATAGATGCCTTTACTACCACTGACGTGATTTTTGCCTAACTGCTTAGAAGTGAATAGCGGCTTTACAAGAAAGAAAAGAAAGAAGAACCGGGAGATCAATCCCGAGTCAGTCTCCTTATAGCTTTAATGATCGCATCATTAGAAACCTTAGGAAAATATTTTGACCCATCTTCAGGGGAAAATGAAAATGTGATTCTAACGTCACAAACATCCGAAGCAGAGTAATAGGGATCAGCATCAAGCAGTGCTAATTCATGCTGATGGTATGTATCTTTGATAGGGTGGGCTAACAATGGCACTTTACCTGTGTGGTCTCCCTTCCCCAAAACATGACCCAAGGCTAATAATCAGAAAAACATCAGACCGTCCCAACTGAGAAACACTCTTCAAAATGCCTGACCTGCGATCTTTAAAACTATTCAGGTCATGGAAAACAAGGAAAATCGGGATAATTGTCACCGCCAAGAGGAAGCTAAGGACACATGACAACTAAATGATGTAATGTGGCATCTGGATGGGATCCTGAAACGGAAAAAAGACATCAGGGGAAAATCGAGGAAATATGAATAAAACATGGACTTTAGTCAATAGGAATGCATCACTATTTGTTCATTAATTATAACAAATGTACCATACTAACATGAGGTTTTAATTAGAGAGGAAACTGAGTATGGGGTTTATGGGATCCCCCAGTATTACCTTTGCAAGAATTCTGTGAACCTCAAGTTTTTGTAACATAAAAAGTTTACTTTTTTAAGTGATTCTAAATTATCTATCAGAAAATGCAAACTTCAAGCCCTGCCAAGAACAAGTCAGAAGTCACAGTGTGCAGAACAATCCACATGGAGTCGGGGGAGGGGACTTGAAGTGAAGAGAGAAAAAGGGAAATGCCAAGGGAAGAGGGCGGGGCGTTTTTAGTGATATGGGATTCTATTTTTCCATGAACTCTTTTTCAAAATTGGGTGTTGCTGTTGTTCTTTTTAAATGTCAGTCATTTTACAGTAATAAAAGTACAAAGAATTGGGAGGAAAAGAACCAACTTCAAAATCAAGATTTTTTAAAATATGTTGAGGTAAAATAAAGAAAAAAAACAAAACAACAATTAATTTGTCCATGGGGAACTCACTTGAGTCATTCTATTTTGAATGTTTATTCAATCTCTAAGCAAAAGAACTTGATTAACAGATACATTACAAACAAACACACTGAGCTCAAAGGCAGAGCCTCTAATCTAAGTTCAGGGAAGATCCCTCTGATATCCTGGGGGCTGTACTACAAAATTTGCCTAAATCCTTAAATATAGGAGCTTAGTGCATGGGTTTATTTAAGAGTCACAGTATAAACATTTCTTCCCTTGAACAGCTCAGCAGCAAGGTTTTCATTACCCATTCCAGATAAAATACAGAGACTTCTTTTCTGGAAGTAAATTTCCTTTATGAACCCAACCATAGTTAAGAAACCAAGAAAAGCTTTTCAAAATGCCAGGCTTATAATAGAAAAATAAACACACAGTGTGATGTTTCCTTTTAGATAGCGAACACTTAATTCTTCTAACAAATCTTGAAATCTACATTCATGCTCCTTTTTTGAACTGAACCCTTACAACAAAATGGACCCTTTTGTGTGTGTGTGTGTGTGTGTGTGTGTGTGAAGTTTCTATAGCACCCTAATTTTGAAGACTATAAACCGGAGAAGTGGTCCTTAACACTAGCGCTATGTTTTCTGCTCCATTCAGTGATTAGGTCCTAAAATTTTAGAGCATCCTTTGTGCTTCCTTGGTGAACAAAGAATAGATGCTCTTTGTAACGGAAGCCAGAGCACTTCAGAACAGACCTACTGTATTTCATCACAGCTTGTTCGCAGGCAGAGTGGGCTGACTTAAGTTCNTGTGTGTGTGTGTGTGTGTGTGAAGTTTCTATAGCACCCTAATTTTGAAGACTATAAACCGGAGAAGTGGTCCTTAACACTAGCGCTATGTTTTCTGCTCCATTCAGTGATTAGGTCCTAAAATTTTAGAGCATCCTTTGTGCTTCCTTGGTGAACAAAGAATAGATGCTCTTTGTAACGGAAGCCAGAGCACTTCAGAACAGACCTACTGTATTTCATCACAGCTTGTTCGCAGGCAGAGTGGGCTGACTTAAGTTCCAGGCCAAAAAAATAAAAAGATGTGACAAATAGTTTTGAAGGGGAGCACGTTATACCACCCCAAAATACACCTCTTTGGCATACTGATGACTTTAAGCTCATTATTTTTTAAGAAACAACAGGGACCTGTGAAGTTCTGAAACCTTGGTAGAAATTACCCTTTCCTAAGACATATTTACATTTATAAAGAAAGCCTCCATTTGTAAGGGTGTCTCCCCGGCTATACCAGGAAGAGAACTAGAACTCTAAAATCTCTAGAAACTCTTAACCGATGCAGAAGGCAGTGACTTAAATCTGTATTTACGATGCTTTCCTTGTTCACTGTGCTTTCCTGGTAACCTCTCATAAGTGGCTCAGCATCTTTCTTTTGCCTTTAACTGAAGCTGGTATATAAGGTAATGGCTTGAGTCATTTCAGAGAGTTACTCGGTTTTCCTGTGTCTCTCCCGTGTAAACAGGAGGTACGCGTGTTAGTA